>JAFEMH010005740.1:0-151211 GCA_022495995.1 Adenophora triphylla var. japonica
ATGTCACCATCTTGACTCCACAATCTAAATCAAAGAAATCTTGCAGTTTCACGGTGATAAATTGTGAGCCGTTGCTCACTTATTATCTTTGAAGGTATCCCTGAGCTGCTTGAATATGTTTCTTTTTATGAAAGAGATAAGCTTCTCTGTCTCGGACACCATCTGTACGCCGGCTTCTATCCATTTGGAAAAATAATCTGTCATGGCTAGTAGAAATACTTTTCCTCCTGGAGCCCTGGGCAGCTTACTACGATATCCGTTCCCCAGATCGTAAATGGCCGTGGCTGAGGATAGGATGTAGCAATTCGAATTTTGGTTGATGTAGAGGGCGTTATCATCTAGAATGAACGACTAAAAGGATGATCAAATCTTTGGGATGTCGACATGCACAATTGGGATACTTGTCTACGAAATACTTTTGAAAGCTGAGCCTAGGTTTTCGAGGCATCTTCTTGTGAGTTTTCTTCTCACGGCACACCTCGAAAGTGAAAATTTTGAATTTGGCCGCGAGGTTTTCACTATTTCCAAATATGTCGTCATCTTTGCTTTTTCTCTATGTAGGACAGATTGTAGTGGTTGAAAATTAGCAATAGATCCATAAACACCTGGATGTGCTTGATGTCTAGAGTCTGAAGACTGTTTTGTTAAACCTGCAATTAATGCCTCATATTACGCTTCGTTATTAGTGGCCTTAAAGCTATGGTGATGGATTGTGGTATTATGTCTCCTTGTAGCGACTTTAGTACAACTCCAAGTCATGTGCCTCTCATGTTGGAAGCACCGTCTATATAAAGTGTCCACATCTTGAAGATGTAAATAAATCTTGCGATTCTTTGAACTTCCAATTCTACTTCTTGTTGCATGGTTGGACTAAAGTCGGCCACAAAATCAGCTAGAGGCGAGATTTTATTGCTTTGTGCAGGCTCATATTTGATGTGGATTAAGTGCTTAGCATGTACGGACCATTTAGCCATCCTACGACATCTCTGGTTTTTTATCGTGAAAGGCATTCTTAATAGGATAGTTAGTACGCACGATTATAGTATGTGTGTTTCAAAATAGTGTCTCAATTTAATAGATCCAGTTCTCAAAGCTAAAAATTAATTTTTGTAAATGAGAATACCTGGTCTTCGCGTCTAAACGTGTCTTACTTATATAATAGATGGGTTGTTGAATGCCGTACGTTAAGTAGCGGGCCTTGGCTTACAGGCGCTACCACGATCTTGCTAGGTAGATGAATAGGTGTTCGTACTCTGGTTTGGCCAATAATGGAGGTGTCGACGGGTAACTTTTGAGGTCTTGAAAAGGCTTGTTCATGCTGATCTTCCCATTGGAACTTCTTATTCTTTCTCAAGATGTCATAAAAGGGCTTGCGTCGATCGGATGATTTGGAAATGAACCTGGTGAGTGCGACAGTAACTCTGCCTTCATCATAATTGCACTTTGCTGGATTAAGTTTCATGTTGAAACAATCCAAGATATCGAAAGCTTGGGACAAATGGCTTATATGATCTTCAACTTTCTTGGATTTCACGACCATATCGTCGATATATGCCTCCATTTGTGTCCCCTGATGCGGTCAGAACATTTTATTCACGAGCCTCGATATATTTGCACACCATTTTTAGTCCAAGGCATGGCAATATAAAATAGATACACAATAGGAGTTATGAAGGCGGTGTCCTCTTGATCGAGATGGCTCCATACGGATTTGTTGGAATCACGAGGATGCGTCCGTAAAAGTGAGAAGCTTCATGACTGTAGCGTCGACCGACGAGTCGATGTGAAGCTGATGGTGAAATCAACCTGAGCTCGCCATTTTTCGTTTTCTTCTCGACCACAACCACGTTTGCTAACCATCTTGAATATTCTACATCCCGTATCATGTTGGCTTTAAGTAAACGCTCTACTTCCTCCTTGATTGCTCTGGTTTCTTGTTTCTGCGCAGGCTTCCTGCGCTTCAGTGTATTGGCTTGAAAGCCCAGGATCTGGCTGAGCTTGTGGGTGATGACATCTTTGCTCGTGCCGGTCATGTCATCATGCTTCCAAGCAAAAGCTCTTCATCCTATTTTTTTTTTTTTGGGAAAGGAGACGGTACTCCACTAGATTTTATTAATAATGAAAAATAAAATTACAAACATGGTGGGGGACATGACAACCTTAACCACCGGAGAAAAAAAGAAACCTAGGGGAGTTCTTACACAACATAAGATCCTCGACAAAAAAGGGGGGAATCTAAAAATAAAAGGAAAATACATCAAAGGAAATAAAAACCCTCTTGCCCCAATATTAGGATACGAAATTCGATCAAAGTAGAGAAGGCTCTGGCACGGCAGGGCAAGACTCCAACGAATGAAAATGAAAGTCCGGCTTGCTCATGGCCGAGATATTTGCAAGAAAATCAGCCACTTTAATACGTTCCACGTAAACATGAGTTACACGAACAGAGATTTCGTCCATGAATGCATGTAAATGGCTTGAATGAAATACCGAATCTCCCGAGGGATGTTGCATTTGTGAACTAAGATGCGAGACAAAACTTCAGAGTCCACCTCAAACGAAAGAGAATTAAAACCCATTAACCTAGCTTGAGTAATACCATCGAAGCGCACCACGGCTTCAAGCTGACCGTGTTAGAAGCATTACCGCCAAAATGGAAAAAGCATAAATAAAAGACCCGTCACTACATCGTAAAATACCACCGAGAAGCAATGCTAGGGATTACCACGAGAAGCTCCATCGGTATTAACTTTTACTTGTCCCATAGAAGGAGGGGACCAAGACACAAGCTTGACACTACGAATACTAGAAGGGGTAGCCGCTAATAATATTAAAAAAATTGAGCAATATTAACCTCACGAAGGAAGAACATGCAAGGATAAGTTTGTGAGTGCGAAGGATATCCAGCATTTGAAATTGAATATTATTACGAACCTTTTCCCAACTAGGAGTCCCATCATCAAACCCTGCACATTTATTCTGTGCTTCCAAAGCTCCCCTGACAAATGAAATTAGGAAGAATATCTCCTGACCATAATACAGCCCGGCCCGAGCTTGGAATTTTTACTAGCATGCCCAGTAATCATCCTTTGCATGATAGTAGAACCCGGAACGTGGAAACCAATTAAATTCCCAAAGAAATTCCACACATGAAAGGCAATATCTCCATGAAGAAGAATGTGTTGCATGGATTCAAGAGAAGGGGTAACACAACGATGACATCGAGAGACAATAGATATGCCTCTACGGAGTATGTTGTCATCGGTAAGGGAGAGAGCAGCGTTTAGGCATTTCCACATGAAGATGGACACCTTAAGAGGATATTAGCTTATTCCGGCACCTGGCGAAGACCTTTTTACTCGCAGTGCGGGGCGGCCTACGCTCCCTCCGAGCCGAAGATATAAAAAATCTGCACGAAGAAGAGGGAGGCAAAAAAGGATGATCACGGTCTCCGTGAGGCGAATACTATGAGATTGAAGCTCCAAAAAACATTACCTTAAAGTATCGCGGATGTAATCTTCCACTTACAAACACCGTCCTCCAAATAACAAAAAAATTTGATCATGGCGGAATATCGAGGAGAGGAATATCATGTGGAAGCACTTTTCTTGAATAGAAATATTTCCATGACCCAGCCTTTGGCAATACGGCACTCCGCACGAGTCTTTAGCGACAACCATACGCTTCCGAATATGGGAAGCGACCCAGGCTAGAGACGGCGTCCATAGGATGAGAATCCCGACAATATTTGGCCTCAAGAAACCGCGGCCTGAGAGGAGTTAGGCTTGTCTGAAACCTCCTTTGAAAACCTTCATAGAGAAGGCGATGCGCCATTTCCTCGAATTTGCGGAGCCACTAAACCCCCTTCACTCAATAGGCAGGAAAAATTCATTAAAGAAGCCAGTGACATTTATTTCCCCAATCAGGCTACTCCAAAAGAAGTTAGCAACTAAGGCGGTTCATGGCATTAACAACACACTTCGGAGGATCAAGTAAAGAGATATAATATATGGGAATAGCTTGGAGGCATGACTTAATCAAAACAAGCTTAGCACCGCCGACAGTAATTTTCCTTGCCTTGAATCTAGCTTATCACGAAGCCTCTGCATGACGGGATCAAACAAGGATTGCACTTTCCTACCGATATAAAGAGAGACTGACCCAAATAAGCAATAGGCGAGAGTTCTTTTGGAACCCGATGTCAGAGAGATAGCATTATCATGCTCGGCCACATTTCGCCCCGTCGAGAAAACAAGATTTAGAAATGCTAACAAGGCGCCCAGAGGAAGAGTTGATAAGACTCCGAAAACTCCATTATGACGCTCAAGAGAAGGAATGCTCCACATTGCATGAGAAGATAATAATGTCATCGGCGCTAGGACGAATGAGAGATGACGGGAACAGTAAGGTTGCCCGTATGAAAAGCCACATGAGGGTGAAGAAGATGGAGGTTATTAAGGCCCAGGCTTAGAACTTGAGTGACAATAATGAAGAGACTAGGAGATATAGGATCCCCGCGACGTGAGGACCACGAGTAGAAGCAAGAAATAACCGTTAGCGGTCACCGTTAATCGGAGACCGAGAACCAACGATAATTTATGCATCTAAAGATCATGTCCAGCCATTCTTCGGCAAAGCCAAATCTCCTCATCGTCAAGAACAAACCAAGAAATCCTATAAAATGCATATAGCCATATCGAGCTTTAGAGCAACATTAGACCCATACACCTTTTTCTTAAGCGACTGAAAAAGCTCCTAAGCAAGTAAAACATTTTCATGAATAAGACGACCTTTCACAAAGCCACTTTGCTGAGGAGATATGATACGAGGAAGGACAGATTGAAGGCGAGAACATAAGAGTTTGGTAATAGTTTTATTTGAGAAATTACACAAGCTAATAGGTCTCGAAGCTGCGAGAAGAGGTAGGGGGGACAAATTTGTCTGACTTAGGGGAGTAGATTACGACCCTAATCCCACAGAATCATCAGCACCATTCTTGGTCACGTGTTGAGCAAGTGAGGGTGGGGTGCATTGCATTCTCATGTTAGAGCATTATATTATAATTGGATTGGTTATGTGTTTTATTTGGATAATTTGATAAATTACGTGATTTTAGAATGTTAATAAGATTAATTTTAATTATATAATGTCTAAATGGAATAGATAGAGAAATTATTTGTGGTGAAAGTGTAATATTGGAAATTTTAAATAAAAAGTTATAAAAAAGCTATTGAGGAGACTTGGATGAAAATATAAATTTTAAGGTAGTTGAGTTGTAGGATTCGATTCTTGGAGGGAGGCTACAGAGTGTAAATTGCTTTATATGTAAATCCTTAAAACCTTCTCCCAAAGCTTCAATATTTCTCCCTCGGCTACTTTCTCTCTTTCCTGCGTTCCTATCAACCTAGGGTTACCTTCTAGAAATCTCCATGTAAATCAACCGTCTGAATCCGTTCTTCGTTTTGACTTCAAATAAACGCTCAGGGAGTCGAGTGGAACATTTATAACCGAACAAAGCTTTTCTTTATTCCGAATTATTTTGGTAAGTTATTATGATTTCTTTCAATAATTGTTCATACCATGTTAAATGTTGATAATATGGTGGTATAAGTGGTTCTTGGAAAATTTGAGCAATTTATTTGGCTTTTGGAAAATTGGTTTTGAAAGGAATATGGCAAAGGTGGTGAATAATTGGTTTGAAATGGAAGGTTGGTATAAAAATGTTACTTGGCTTGGAGGGAGCATGCTAGGTAGTTTGGGAAGGGTAGAAATTGATATAGGAAAGGTTTGTACTGAAGTTGAACTTGGTTGAGATAGCTGTGGTGAAGGAGTATGAACTAAAGGGTTACTTTCTTGCCTTGGCTGCTGATGAACAACATCAGTATGAGTTTCTGGGCAAAGGCACGACTCGTGCCATGGAACACGAGTCATTCCAATGCCTTTGCACTCGTGGTCACTAGTCGTGATCAATAAATCAGTCGTGCTGGAATAGGGCACGAGTCGTGCCCAGTTTTGGTTACTGTATCATTTTCAGATCAATCAAACCCTAGTCTACCTAATATAGTTTTAACTCCTTTTTTACTATAACTCTAGTACAACATTAGGGCTTTACAATGAAGTCTTAAATGGTTCAAAATGATATAGGGAAGGACTTTAAATATGGTCTTGAAAATGGTTGGAAGGCCTTGTGAAACTTTAACCAAAGTTGATAACAACTTGGTAAATTGATATGGAACCTTTATAGAAGGTACTCAATATTGTGTAATGAATATGTAGGGCTTACTTGTGATTCATTGTGGCCATATTTGATTACATATTCATGGTTGGTTGTGCAAATAGTATTTTCAATATATGTTGCACTACTTTATTGGTTTAAGCATGAGTATTAATATCATGTTATTGGATTGTTATTATTCAATAGTGTATGAAATATATGTTGCACTATTGTGATTGTTTAACATGAGTAATATTACCATGTTATGTATTGATATCCCAAAGTGTGGATTTATTTTCAAGTATCTATTATGTGCTTGAATGTGGTTAGATCAGCTGATCAGTAGGGGTATAATGGGATACAATCAATTATGAGAAATTGTTCCATAAGGTGATCAGATTATATTATACCTGTGACTGTCCCCTTCTGTGGCCATAGACTGGGGTTGAATGCTTCTGTATTGAGCCAAAAGCCTTACAGATAGCTGCGGTTCTTATTTGGTTCTTCGCATTAGGAGTTTTATAAGACGTGAATATGCCTAAGTAGTTCACAAATGAGTGGAGTTTTACTCCCGACGTTGTACGACTTATTGTTCAGACGGGAAATGTAAAATAAGGTAACGTAATGTGTTTACCGTTTTACCAATGTGATTATGTAGCAACTATTTGTAATGTATTTCCATCTTATATGGCATATTGTTGCATCCATAATAGCTTGCTGAGATTTATTCTCACCCCTTCTCCCTTTACTGTTTTAGATCCCGCTGAGACAGGAGGACCCGACCGGTGAGGCCGGGGAAGGAGTTTGGACAGCGTTCTTTTTGGGTTGTCAGGGTATGTATATGGTTTGGGGAGTTGGGAGTAGTGGTGGACATTATTCTTTTGGGGGAGATTTGTATATAAAACTTTTATCAAACATTTTCAGAGTGTTTGTGTTGTAATTAAGTATGGGATTGGTTTTCTTTTAAGGTTGGCTTTTGTAAGCCTTTACATTTGTAGTGGTTGTAACTAAAGCAGGTTATGTATTTTCAAAGATGGTATATATATCACCTCCAAGTGGTGATGTTAATGTTGGTTTGTTAAAGGTCGTTTTGCTTTCAAGTTAAAGAAAGTTTAAAAATTTTATGGAGGTGATTTGGGACGCTCCAGCTCGGGGCACGAGTCTATAGATCCCTGGGCCGGGGTGCCCCAGAAAAAGCCTTACAGATTGCTAGTATCTTATATGGTTCTCTGAAAAATGAGTCTTATAAGATGTGAATATGCCTAAGCAGTTCACAAATGAGTGGAGTTTTACTCCCAACGTTGTACGACTTATTGTTCAGACGGGAAAGGTAAACCAAGGTAACGTAGGGTGTTTACCGCTTTATCCATGCGTTATGAGCAACCTTGTTATGTGTTGCATTTTACTTGGCATCTTGTTGCATTCATAATAGCTTATTGAGATTTATTCTCACCCTTCTCCCTTTAATGTTTTAGATCGCACTGAGACAGGCAGACCGACCCAGTAAGGACGGAAAGGAGTTTGGACGTGTCTTTTGGGTTGTCAGGGTATGTGTTTGTTGGTAGTTGGAAGTTTTATTTTGGTGTAGCCCCTTTGTGGAGTTTGTATATAGAACAACTTTTGTTAAACTTTACATTGTAGTATTTTGTAACTCAAACATGTTCTCTATTTTCAAAGTTTGTTTATAACTTTCCTCCAAATGGAGACGTTTTAAGTTAGTTTTGTAATGGAAATGTTAAAGTTTGTTTTCTTTTCAAGTTAAGTCAAAGTTTTAAAAATTCAAGTGGTTTTTCATAGTAAGGGGACCCTCCCGCTCGGGGTACGAGCTAAGGTTCCGGGTCGGGGTCCCCACATAAATAATCTTGATATTTTAAAAAGTTGTCATTGATTAGTTTTTAAAGTTTGATCCAAATAATATCAATATGCCTTAAATTTCAATGTTTTACCGTTTTTTTCTTCCTCCTTTATATTTTGTTATTTTTATAATTTTATAATTTACATAAAGTTATTTATTTGTAATTTTAATAAAAATTAAAATGCTACTATTTGCACTATTTTTTTAATAAAAATATGTGCAAATAACCTAGAAAGACTAAAAGGTAGTCATTAATCATTGAGGTTTGAATTGATGATCGCTCATTGTTTTATAGATAATTATTTTATTGCAATACTCCTTCATTCCAACTAGTGCTACACCCGTGCATTAAACGCACGAATAAAAAACTATTTCAAAGAAAGTTAGAAATAATAGGAGGAGTTGCTCTCCATAGATCACGTCACACATCTATCCCTTTTATTTTTCCCCTTTTTCTTATAGCAAGTCACTATCTTACAAACGTGAAATGATTAAATCGACCAAGTTTTCAATTCCAAATATGGCTGTGAGCGGGAAAAGAATATGGAAAACTTTATTGAGAAATTAAGGAGCTATGAAAAGTCTTAGTTAAAGAGCTATTTTGCGGTAATTAGGCACCCTAGGCGTGACCTTGGCGCCTTAGGTGTGACCTAGGCGTAGGGCTGTAAACGAGCCGAGCCGAGCCGAGCTTTTGAAGTTTCGAGCTCGAGCTCGTTAACTTTTAAACGAGCTCGAGCTTTTCTCGAGCTCGAGCTCAAGCCCAGAATGCCTGTTCGAGCTCGGCTCGAATCAAGTTTCGAACTTTTCGCGAGCTGGCTCGCTAGCTGCTCGAACTCGAGTATTAACGAGCCGAGCTCGAGCTTCAACTTATTTTTTGAAAAAAAATCTGAAATCAAACGAGCTTTATCGAGCCCTAATTCGAATTGTAATCGAACTTGAGCCTAAACGAGCTTATATATATATATATATATATATATATATATATATATATATATATATATATATATATATATACTAAAATTCATTCGAGCTTTTAACGAGCCGAGCCCGAGTCGAGCTCAAACGACTCGATCTCGAACAAAGCTCGTCGAACATACGAGCCGAACACGAGCCGAGCTCAAAAAAAATGACGAGCTTAAAAATCGGTTCGAGCTTGAGCTCGAGTTCAACTCGAGCCCACTCGAACTCGAGCTTTTTTCGAGCCGAGCTCGAGCCAGCTCGTTTCGTGTAACAGCCCTACAGTGCCCAATGCCAAAAAATCTGGTGTTCACAAAGGAGCCAAAGGCCCCAAAATTTATACTATTTCATTTTCTAGCACTATGCTAAGGCCTCTCAATATATACTACTCCATTTTTTAGCATTTCAATTCCTAGACGATGTAGGATTAATATGTCATTTGGTTTTTAAATGCTAAGGCCTCTCAATATATACTACTCAATTTCCTAGCATTTCAATTCCTAGACGATGTGGGATTAATGTCCAATTTGGTTTTCAAATGATAAGGCCTCTCAATATATACTACTCCATTTCCTAGCATTTCAATTTCTAGACGATGTGTGATTAATATCCCATTTGGTTTTTAAATGCTAAGGCCTCTCAATATATACTAAATGGAAAGCTTTCTTGAGAAATTAAGGAGCTATGAAAAGTCTTAGTTAAGGAGTCACTTGGCGGTGATTAGGCGCTCTAGGCGTGACTTAGGCAGAAATTAAGGAAGTATGAAAAGTCTTAGTTAAGGAGTCATTTGGCGGTGATTAGGCGCTCTAGGCGTGACTTAGGCGCGCCCAACTCCAAGAAAGTTGGTGTTCACTAAGGAGCCCAAAAATTTATACTATTCCATTTTCTAGCACTTCAATTCCTAGACGATGTGAGATTAATATACCATTTGGTTTTCAAATGCTAAGGCTTCTCAATATATACTACTCCATTTCCTACCATTTGATATCATTCCCTTGTATGCTTAAAGTGACGAAGTCACTAATGTTGTGTTGTGATAAATAAAAGGCAAAGAGGCAATTATTCCATACTATTCCATACTATACTCTTACCAATGAGAATGTATGAGGTGATCTATGCTTAGTATTAGGGACATGGAGTTCGCTACTACAGTGTACCCTACTTGAAAGGCATAAATCACTTTATCTTTACACTTGAAATAAAACTCGGGGTACGGAGCTCGTTACTACGATGCTTCCTTGTTTAAAGAAGTGTATTGATCTTTTATAACAAGCAATGTACTTAAAAAAAATATAGGCTTGTTATGCCTAAAGTGCATGAAAATTGCTCAGCTTGTTATACCTGAAATGCTTGAAAATAAAAATATTTATCAAGGGGATTTATATCACATGTGTTATCCTTGGTGTTACCATCGTTGCCTTAACACATTAGTATGTACTATATTAGTTTTTTATTTCTTATTTTTGAAATTTGTTGATTAAATTCTTAAAATCTGAAAGTTTTTTTAACTAAAGAGTTTACGATTTTAAAAATGTCTTCAACAAGTTTTCTTTATTTTTTAGTAAACTTTGTTGATTAACTAATCCTTATTATGTTGATAATTGTGCTAATCACTTTCAGATATGGTTACAAATATTTTGTTTACTTAGTATTTTTTATTTTCGTTTTACTTAAAAAAAAAAAAAATTAAACAGCCAGCCATGTTGTTATTTTGGGTTGTTGGGGTTAAATAAAGTGAGTGGTGAGTAGATAGGTTTAGATTAAATAGGAGTTTTATAATTAGTGGTTGAGAGATTTGAGGGTTTAAGTGTTTGACAAGACTAGGGTTTAAGTTATCAAATCAAATTAAAACCCTTGTTCCCTATCCTCATCTTTCTCATTTATCTCCCTATTTTTTCTCTAACCTTTCTTATCTTTGTAACCATCTCTCTCTCTCTCCCCTTTTTAACCTCGTCTTAGCGTCTTCTCTCTCTAGGTCAAAACACGCTCTCAAACATTCCCAAAATTCATCCATGGCTTCTCCATCCAAAACATCAACCGAACCCTCAAACACCGATCAAATGGACATCTCTCCTAGCATTGCCCCTAGTGCAGCCTCTCGTGTAGCCATGGAGACTTCACCCATGATTACACCAAGCTCTTCTCCTCCCATAATGGTCGTAGTTCCAGCTGCTGCTCCTGTTTCATCCTTTGATCAAGGCATTCTCAAGGTTACTCTCATCCCAGCCGAACCTAAAGAGAAGAGGAAAAGAAAAGCTCCCTCAGCCAAATTGTCTCCTCAAGTAGCAAAGAGGAGGTCCTCCAATCGAATCAGGTCAATAAGTTCCAAGGCGACATCAAATACTACCTCTGATCCGGTTGAAGTTTCAGTAAGTTCCTTAGAAATTTCATCACCTCATGTGAGTGATGAGAATTTTGATGCTAAAAAGGAGAATGAACCTTCTGTGGACTCATTTGATGCCTGGATGGATGCTGAAGAGGAGGAAACTTTGTCTGATTTTCAGAAGAAAAAGGGCAAGGCCAAAGTTTCAGTGAGTGCTACCAAGGGTGCTACCAAGAAGAAGATATCATCTGAGGTAACACCTGCCCCCTCCTCTATTCCTACAAAATCTATTCCTAGTGATCATGAATTTTTTGGTGATGAGTTTATTCTTACTGAAGAGGATAATGCTTTTCCAAAACCTTTTTTTACTTTGGAATTTTATAAGAAGGAAAACATGGAGTTTTGACTTAATAATTTAAGTAAAAAATTGTTAAAAGAAAAGCATGTTGATGAGAACCAACTGGAAAAGAAAGGGATGGTTCAGTTTTTAAAGAACAGGAATTTCTTCAAGGCAAATAACCATGCCTCAGTTTTTGTTGAGAGTGTGGTGAGAAACTTTTTTGCTAACCTACATGCTCATTTGGATAATGAAGGGTCTGAGAAATTTGGGAAAGTCTTTGTGCGGGGTAAGGTTTATTCTTTTACTCCAGCCCTTATTAACAAGGTTCTAGGTCTCCCAAATTTAGATAATGAGAGCATTCGGGTTAATAGGGATGAAATGGTTAAGTTCCTCACCCACAACAAAATCCAGTCCTGGCCTTTAAAGGAAAAGCTTCATGCTTCTAGGCTTACCTCTCTGTACTCTGTGCTTCACAAGCTCTGCATTTTTAATTGGCTCCCTACTACAAATGTACCTATTATTACTTTGGAGCATGCTAATGTTTTGTACAGATTGAGAAAAAATCATAGGATTAACTTTGGAAGATTAGTGTTCAAACACTTAGCTTTATGGGGTAGAAAGAAAGAAATGAACATTACCTTTTTACCCTATCCTTCTTTGATCTTCAAAGTTTTAATCTTTCAATCCGTGCCTATTGAAGCCTCTGATACTTTCACCTATGAACCTGAGTATTATACCATTGATCCTAAACTGAAAAAGGGTAACATGTATACAAAAGACTTTCCATGGAAAAAATCTGATGAAACTGTTGGTTCTGCCTCTGTTCTTCCTGATACTATCTCACGTGATATCCCAAGTGCTTCCACAGGTGTTGCCCCTAATACTTTTGCAGGAACTGATGCTGCAAGTATTCTGTCTAATATGTTCAATCTTCTGGGCAACACTTCTCCATCAATCTCAAAGATGACAGTGCTGAATTTCTTGCACAAACAATCAAGTGCAATTGGAGAACTCGTTGATGGTGGGTCAAGCTTAAGCAGACAACTGATAATTTTATTGATGAAATTTCTTCCCAAACAGGGGGAGGATGTGCTGCTGCTACAGCTTCTGGAGCTGGTGCTACCACCAGTTCTAGCGCTACTGCATGTGCTACCACCAGTGCTGGCCCAAGTGATGGTGGAGGTGATAGGGATGGAGATCAGGAGGAAGAAGAAGAAGATGATTTTGAAGAAAAAGAAAGCTGAATACCTGAAGGTTGTTGAACCTGAAGATATATGTTGCCACTACTGTGTTGGTGGATTTGATTTGTGGTGTCCTAAACAATATCTTTTTATTTGGTGATGTGGTTCTCTAAACAATTTACTTTTTAATTTGTTTATGTTGGTTGCAAAAACACTTTAGATGGTTTGTTTTTAAAACATTAATCTGTTAGGTAGTTTTTGCTTGGATGATTTTTGGCTACAAGGGTTTATGGTTTTATTTTTAAGTTAGTTTATTTCGAAAACTTTTTAAGTTTGAAATAAATTAGTTTCTTTTGATAAATCATTGTGTCGATTGGCTCCTTGATTAAGGGGGAGTTAATTTTCATGGAGATGTTATAGTCTGTTTCTATACTCTGTTTATCTTGTTATGGACTGACAAGTTGCAGGTAAGCAACACATTAGGTTTGAGAAGAAATATCCAACTAAGGGGGAGATTGTTAGTGTAAAACGCATGTGATATCCTGAATGATTTTCCAGATTCCAGATGATATCTCAGATGATTTCCTGTGCTGGAATTTATATAGTTGTACATTTCTTGTTTATTAATTTATATACTAATGTGCTAATATAATCTGTATAGTATATGGTGTATGTCCATATTTCAGGTTGCTATATGATTGGAGAATGAGCTAGAAACATGGAGGAATTTGGATAAGAAAAATTTATGCATAAATAACATTTTATGCATAAACCGTTCCGAGAGCTTCTTTATGTCAACAACATTAAAAACGTGGGTAGACTTATTCAAAGGAGTTGTTGCTGATTCAAAGAGAGTACAACATGGAAAAAGCTTGGGAGTACAAGGCGTTGATGCGTGGACTTGGATAACAAGCACACGATTGCTATTTTTGAGGAAGATGGGCACTTGAATTGAGGAACACTCCAACCACTTCCCCACTCTCCCTCAACATCCAAGACAGCCCCAAGGCTGATTATTTGAGTAGCTTTCAAGTAATTGAAGGCTATAAATATGATTGGAAGGATTCATTTGAAGATGTGCCAAGATTTGCCAATTATACACACCTTCGAAGCTTAGAGAGATAGAGTTCTTTGTTTGGTTATTTTCATCCATCCTCCCTTGTAATTTCGCACTTGATTACATTGATATCAAGTTGTATGTAGGCTAGGATTGGATTCCGTTCTTTATCTCTTGTTCCATAGAGCTTATATTGTATTAGTCTTAGGGAACATTTCGACTTTGTGTAATTCTTTTTATAAAGTGATAAAGTCTTGCCTAAGAGGCATCCTCAAGTTATAAATTTATATAACTTGAGAAAAATAATTTCGGTGTTATTATTCCGCTGCAATCTCTTTTACAAAATTATTTTTATTTTCGAAGTGTGTGTGTGCTATCTCAAGTGCTATCGTTGGTGCTGTTATCACCTTGGATATCACTTGTGATTCTGGCCGTGACAATTTCAATTGGTATCAGAGCAAGTCACTTGATGTTACTAAGTGCTTGGTCTAGGTGTCATGGCTTTTGATCATGCAAATCCAAACAAAAAACGTCTTCCTGTTTTAGATGGTTCGAATTATGCATATTGGAAGATCCGTCTTCGCTCGCATATCAAATCAATTGATCTTCGAGCATGGCGATCTGTAGTTAATGGATATACTCTTCCACTGTTACCTCCTGATGATGATGGTGATATTCAGGTTAAACCTGAAGCCGAGTGGACTAATGAAGAGATTGTCCTTGCTAACTACAATGAGAAAGCTCTTAATGCTATTTTTGAGTGGCTTGATATGCACATTTTTAAACTTGTTCAAAATAGTTCCACAGCTAAGAAAGCTTGGGATATTTTACAAAGGTTTTGTGAAGGTGATTCTAGTGTGCGTGAAAACAAACTTAGAGGTCTTACTGGCAAGTTTGAAAGGTTGAGAATGGGTGAAAATGATACCATTTCCTCTTATTTTGAAAAATTGTTTGACATAACTAATGAGTGTCAACTTTTAGGTGAACCTTTTACAAATAAACAATTGGTTTCAAAAGCTATTAGAACTCTCCCTGAGCGTTTTAATATGAAGGTTTCATCTATAGAAGAGGCTCACAACCTTTCTACTATGGACATCAATTCCTTAATGAGCATTTAAAAATTTTTTGAGTCAAACCTTGCTGAGCAAAGTGAAGCTTCTAAAGGCAAGAGTGTTGCTTTAAAAGTTCAATCCTCTAGTTTTCAACTTATGAGGATGACGAATTTTTTGTGGAATTAGGTGAAGATGCTAGTGTTGCCTTACTTTCTAGGAAATATAACTCTATGTTAAAGAAGTTTAACAAAGAAAATGTGCAGGTGAAGGCTAAAGAGAAACAAACCAAGGTGTACAATTCCATGCCGAAAAGGACATTTCCATCTACTCAGAAAGGTGATCCCATAAGAAGAGCATCATCAGATCAATCTAGATCTGATCCGAAGTACCTTGAATCAATCCAATGTCACGCGTGATATGGGTGGGGTCATTACTCGAATGAGTGTGCAAACACTCTAAGAAGATGGGTAAGAACGTATGGGTGTCCCTCAGTGACAATGAAGATGAGGAGACTAATCAATCTGAAGATTCAGATCAGACAACAATGGTGGTCACAAATTGTGACTCGTACTCGATCAGTGATACCTCATGTGATATCCAAGCTGGGATAGCACCTGAGATATCATCCAGCAGGTATACATATTTTAATTTAATTAATACTATTTGTTTTATGGGTTCTGTTAACATGGATGCAGGTAGTTCACAAGAGGGTGAACAAAGTATTGAGTTCAGCAAGGATGAACTCATTTGCGGTCTTAAGGACCTTTGCAAAGAATTGGTTGACAAATGGAAGAAAGAGAACAAGAACGTGGTGTCTCTGTCCAAAGAAGTTCAAAATCTGACTGATGGCTTGACTAGGTTGGAAGTTCAACTCACAAAGAAGGTTGTGGAGCTGGACAAAATCAAGGCTAAGCTTACTCTAGCCGAGACCACATTTAAGAAACTCAACACGAGTTCTTTCAAACTAGATGAAATCCTTGGGTTGAGCAAACCACTCAAGGCATGTATGGGTTTTCAAGAGTCTTTAAATGCTATTACATCTACTTTGGCTAATAAGGAAGATAAAATAGTTTTTGTTAAAGAAAAAGATAATGTTGAACTATTGCCTTCTAATAAGTGTTCTGACAAAGTGAAAGTATGTAACTATTGTTACTCTACTGGACATTTGAAAAATGATTGTAAAACACTTTTAAAGAAATAGTCCAGTTCTTTTGTGCTACCTGAAGTGTTGCCTAACACATCAGATATCACTTGCAGTCAGAAGGGATATTATCGAAGTAGGAAAGCATGGAAACCTAAGTCTAACCTGAGATGTGATGTTGTTTACACTGCCTTAAAAACTAATGTTGAAGGTTCATGGTATTTTGATATTGGTTGTTCACGTCACATGACGGGAACAAATTTTTTTTAAAGGAATATGAACCTATTCAAGGTGGTAGTGTAACATATGGTGGTGGTGGCAAGTAATATAGTAGGAAAATGCATTTTGAATATACCCGGATTTCCTGCTTTGAAAAATGTTTTGCATGTTGATGGACTTGTAACTAATTTAATTAGTATTAGCCAACTTTTTGATGACAATCTTGAAGTAAAATTCAATAAAAACACTTGTGAAGTTTTTTATTGTACCAATAACTGTGTTATGTCAGGTAATAGGTCAAGTAATAACGGTTATCTTGTTGAGGATAAACGAGTGTGTCATTCTGTGAGAGTTGATGATGCTACAATGTGGCATCAAAAGTTGGGTCATGTTCATTATAGCAACATTTTAAAACTCATTAAGGCTGAAGCTATAAGTGGTATACATAGTCTGGACATTAGTAAGAAAATCATATGTGAAGATTGTCTCAAAGGTAAACAGACACGTGTTGCCCATAGTGCTACCCAACACCATGAGGAGTACTCAGGAACAACCCACTGTTTCCAACTTGTGCATATGGATTTAATGGGTCCAGTTGAGGTTGAAAGTTTAGGAGGTAAGAGATATACTTTTGTCATAGTTGATGATTTTTCTAGATTTACTTGGGTGTATTTTTTGAAAGAAAAATCAGAAACTTTTGAAAAGTTTAAGATCTTATATGCTAAAATCAAAAACATGTTTTGTGCTCTTATTATGCGAATAAGGTCTGATCATGGAAAGTAGTTTGATAATTCTTTATTTTCAACTTTTTGTGAATTAAAAGGAATTCAACATGAATTTTCTGCTCCTAAAACTCCTCAACAAAATGGGGTGGCTGAAAGAAAAAATAGGACCTTACTTGAAATGGCCCGTGTGATGTTGTTTTCAAAAAGAATTTCAAAAAGATTTTGGGCTGAGGCCTTAAACACGGCTTGCCACCCGGCCAATAGAGTTTTTTAAGACCCGGTACTACAATGACACCTTATGAAATTTTGAATGATAGGATACCAAAAGTTCATTATTTTCATACGTTTGGATGTGTGTGTTTTGTTTTAAATGATCGGGATTACTTAGCCGAATTTGACTCTAAAAGTGATAAGGCTATATTTCTTGGGTATGCTCAGGATAGTCAAGCATATAGGGTTTATAACCTTAGGTTAAAGACCATACAAGAATCAGTTAACGTTGTTTTTGATGACTTAGCAAGTGTTACAGGTGATGGAATGCAGGAATCTCCATTGATATTGCTGGATGAACTGGAGGAACAAAGTAAAGCAAGTGATACCTCAGGTGCTGACCAGAGTGTTGCCACTAAAGGGATATCATCTCCGGTATCACCTGAAGATAGTCCAGCAACTGAGAATGACGAACAGGCTGATGATAATACAGATGTGCATGAAGATTTAAGAAGGGATCCACCAGCTAGGATCAGAAGAGATCATCCTTCTTCTCAGATTATTGAAGAAGCAAATGAAGGGGTACGAACAAGGAACAATGAACCTTTTAGTAACCGTGAAATGGTGAGATATGTGTGCATGTCCACCACATACCATAAGGTAAAATATTCTTGTTTTGTTTCCTCTTTAGAACCTAAAAATGTTTCAGAAGCTTTAAAAGTTAATTTTTGGATACATGTCATGCAAGAGGAACTTGAACAATTTGCTCGTAACGAAGTTTGGTGTTAAGTACCACGTCCCATTAACACTAATGTAATTGGTACAAAATGTATTTTCAAAAATAAATCGGACGAGCAAGGAAATATTGTTCGGAACAAAGCCCGTCTCGTGGTTCAAGGTTACACACAAATTGAAGGTGTTGACTTTGACGAGACCTTTGCTCCTGTAGCTCAAATTGAGTCTATAAGACTCCTCTTGGCAATAGCTTGTTATCTACAAATTACCTTGTTTCAAATGGATGTTAAAGCTGCCTTTTTAAATGGTTATTTTAAAAAAGAAATTTATGTTGAACAACCAAAAGGATTTGAAGATCCTCATCTAATAAACCACGTATATAGACTTGATAAAGCTTTATATGGCTTGAAACAATCTCCACGTGTGTGGTATGGTCGCTTAACCTCTTTCTTACTTGAACATGGTTTTACAAGAGGTGAAGCAGATAGGACTTTATTCATTCTAAGGCATGGAAAGGAAACAATCATTGTTCAAATCTATGTTGATGACATAGTCTATAGCTCTACTTCTCAAACTTGTTTAAAAGATTTTGTAGAGGCTATGACGTCAACATTTGAAATGAGCATGATTGGTGAGTTAACATTATTCTTAGGCTTGCAGGTGAAACAATCTAGTGAGGGATATTTATTTCACAAAGCAAGTATGCAAAAAACTTAGTGAAACGATTTGGGTTGGAAGGGGCAAAGAGTTCGAAAATCCATACGTGTTCATCTCTTAAACTTGGTAGAGACCAAGTAGGTGAGGATGTTGATCCTATATTATATCGTTCCATGATAGGTAGTCTTCTCTATCTCACCTCTAGTCGTCCTGATATCATGTTTAGCGTGTGCGTCTGTGCACGTTATCAAGCCAATCCTAAAGTCTCCCACCTTAATTCTGTCAAAAAAAATAATTAAATATGTTTCAGGAACAAGTGAATTAGGGATTTGGTTTAGTAAGGATACTAACACCAATTTGGTAGGCTTTAGCGACTCAGATTGGGCGGGGGATATGGATGATAGAAAGAGTACTAGTAGGAGTGTTTTTACTTGGGTAACAATTTAGTTTCATGGTATAGTCGTAAACAAAACTGTGTCTCTCTTTTCACGGATGAATCTGAGTATGTTGCAGCTGGTAGTTGTTGCTCACAACTTATTTGGCTAAAACATATGCTAGACGATTATGGCCTAGAGAGTAATTATTTGACTATGTAATGTGATAACTTGAGTGCTATCAACATTTCAAAAAACCCTGTTCAGCATTCCCGTACTAAGCACATGGATATACATCATCATTTTCTTAGAGATATAGTAGATAAAGGCCTAATTAACATTGATCATATTGATAATAAGTATCAACTGGCTGATATTTACCAAGGCCTTAGACCACAAGTAATTTTCTAGTTTGAAAAGATCTCTTGGTCTTTGTAATCTCTAAGTCTGTTTGTCAGTGCTACCCCAAGTGATGGTATCACTCAGGGTAACACTTGTATATTAGTGTTTTTTTTATTTAAAAAAAATACTTTTATATTCTTTTAATCTTGTTAGCTTAGTTCTGATCGTGGCACATGCTGACCTTTTTGTTATGGTAGGTTATCACCTAGGTTAACATGTTTGATATCATTCCCTTGTATGCTTAAAGTGACGAAGTCACTAATGTTGTGTTGTGATAAATAAAAGGCAAAGAGGCAATTATTCCATACTATTCTCTCGAGCTCGGGGCACGGCGTTCGCTGCGATGATGTACTCTTACCAATGAGAATGTATGAGGTGATCTATACTTAGTATTAGGGACATGGAGTTCGCTACTACAGTGTACCCTACTTGAAAGGAATAAATCACTTTATCCTTACACTTGAAATAAAACTCGGGGCACGGAGCTCGTTACTACGATGCTTCCTTGTTTAAAGAAGTGTATTGATCTTATAACAAGCAATGTACTTAAAAAATATAGGCTTGTTATGCCTAAAGTGAATGAAAATTGCTCAGCTTGTTATGCCTGAAATGATTGAAAATGAAAATATTTATCAAGGAAATTTATATCACATGTGTTATCCTAGGTGTTACCATCGTTGCCTTAACACATTAGTATGTCCTATATTTGTTTTTATTTCTTATTTTCGAAATTTATTGATTAAATTCTTAAAATCTGAAAGTTTTTTTTAACTAAAGAGTTTATGATTTTAAAAACGTCTTCAACAAATTTTATTTATTTTTTAGTAAACTTTATTGAGTAACTAATCCTTATTATGTTTATAATTGTGCTAATCACTTTCGGATATGGTTACAAAAATTTTGTTTACTTAGTATTTTTTATTTTCGTTTTACTTAAAAATAAAAAAAAATAAAAAAATTTAAACAGCCAGCCGTGTTGTTATTTTGAGTTGTTGGGATTAAATAAAATGAGTGGTGAGTAGATAGGTTTAGATTAAACAGGAGTTTTATAATTAGTGGTTGAGAGATTTGAGGGTTTAAGTGTTTGACAAGATTAGGGTTTAAGTTGTCTAATCAAATTAAAACCCTTGTTCCCTATCCTTATCTTTCTCATTTATCTCCCTATTTTTTCTCTAACCTTTTTTATCTTTGTAACCGTCTCTCTCTCTCTCCCCTTTTTAATCTCGTCTCAGCGTCTTCTCTCTCTAGGTCAAAACACGCTCTCAAAAATTCCCAAAATCCGCCCATGGCTTCTCCATCCAAAACATCAATCGAACCCTCAAAACCTGACCAAATGGACATCTCTCCTAGCATTGCCCCTAGTGCAGCCTCTCGTGTAGCCATGGAGACTTCACCCATGATTACACCAAGCTCTTCTCCTCCCATAATGGTCGTAGTTCCAGCTGCTGCTCCTGTTTCATCCTTTGATCAAGGCATTCTCAAAGTTACTCTCATCCCAGCCGAACCTAAAGAGAAGAGGAAAAGAAAAGCTCCCTTAGCCAAATTGTCTCCTCAAGTAGCAAAGAGGAGGTCCTCCAATCGAATCAGGTCAATAAGGTCCATGGCGACATCAAATACTACCTCTGATCCGGTTGAAGTTTCAAAAAGTTCCTTAGAAATATCATCACCTCATGTGAGTGATGAGAATTTTGATGCTAACAAGAAGAAGGAACCTTCTGTGGACTCATTTGATGTCTGGGTGGATGCTGAAGAGGAGGAAACTTTGTCTGATTTTCAGAAGAAAAAGGGCAAGGCCAAAGTTTCAGTGAGTGCTACCAAGGGTGCTACCAAGAAGAAGATATCATCTGAGGTAACACCTGTCCCCTCCTCTCTTCCTACAAAATCTATTCCTAGTGATCATGAATTTTCTTGTGATGAGTTTATTCTTACTGAAGAGGATAATGCTTTTCCAAAACCTTTTCTTACTTTGGAATTTTATAAGAAGGAAAACATGGAGTTTTGACTTAACAATTTAAGTAAAAAATTGTTAAAAGAAAAGCATGTTGATGAGAACCAACTGGAAAAGGAAGGGATGGTTCAGTTTTTAAAGGACAGGAATTTCTTCAAGGCAAATAATCCTGCCTCAGTTTTTGTTGAGAGTGTGGTGAGAAACTTTTTTGCTAACCTACATGCTCATTTGGATAATGAAGGGTCAGAGAAATTTGGGAAAGTCTTTGTGCGGGGTAAGGTTTATTCTTTAACTCCAACCCTTATTAACAAGGTTCTAGGTCTCCCAAATTTAGATGATGAGAGCATTCAGGTTAATAGGGATGAAATGGTTAAGTTCCTCACCCACAACAAAATCCAGTCCTGGCCTTTAAAGGAAAAGCTTCATGTTTCTAGGCTTACCTCTCTGTACTCTGTGCTTCACAAGCTTTGCATTTTTAATTGGCTCCCTACTACAAATGAATCTATTGTTACTTTGGAGCATGCTAATGTTTTGTACAGATTGGGAAAAAATTATAGGATTAACTTTGGAAGATTAGTGTTCAAACACTTAGCTTCATGGGGTAGAAAGAAAGAAATGAACATTACCTTTTTCCCCTATCCTTCTTTGATCTTCAAAGTTTTAATCTTTCAATCCGTGCCTATTGAAGCCTATGATACTTTCACCTCTGAACCTGAATATTATACCATTGATCCTAAACTGAAAAAGGGTAACAGGTATACAAAAGACCTTCCATGGAAAAAATCTGATGAAACTGTTGGTTCTGCCTCTGTTCTTTCTGGTACTATCTCACGTGATATCCCAAGTGCTTCCACAGGTGTTGCCCCTAATACTCTTGCAGGAACTGGTGCTGCAAGTATTCTGTCTAATATGATCAATCTTTTGGATAACACATCTCCATCAATCCCAAAGACAACAGTGCTGAATTTCTTGCACAAACAATCAAGTGCAATTGGAGAACTCGTTGATGGGTGGGTCAAGCTTAAGCATGCAAAATATAATTTTATTGATGAAATTGATGAAATTTCTTCCCAAACAGGGGGAGGATGTGATGCTGCTACAGGTATCTGGGGCTGGTGCTACTGCAGGTGCTACCACCAGTGCTGGCCCAAGTGATGGTGGAGGTAATAGGGATGGAGATCAAGAGGAAGAAGAAGAAGAGGAGTTTAAAGAAGAAGAAAGCTGAATACCTGAAGGTTGATGTTGCCACTACTGTGTTGGTGTATTTGGTTTGTGGAGTCCTAAACAATATCTTTTTATTTGGTGATGTGGTTCTCTAAACAATTTACTTTTTATTTTGTTTATGTTGGTTGCAAAACACGTTAGATGGTTTGTTTTTAAAACATTAATCTGTTAGGTAGTTTTTGCTTGGATGATTTTTGGCTACAATGGTTTATGGTTTTATTTTTAACTTAGTTTATTTCGAAAACTTTTTAAGTTTGAAATAAATTAGTTTCTTTTGATAAATCATTGTGTAGATTGGCTCCTTGATTAAGGGGGAGTTAATTTTCATGGAGATGTTATAATCTGTTTCTATGCTCTGTTTATCTTGTTATGGATTGACAAATTGTAGGTAAGCAGCACATTAGGTTTGAGAAGAAATATCCAACTAAGGGGGAGATTTCTAATGTAAAACGCAGATGATATCCTGAATGATTTCCCAGATTCCAGATGATATCTCAAATGATTTCCTGTGCTGGAATTTATATAGCTGTACATTTCTTGTTTATTAATTTATGTACTAATGTGCTAATATAATATGTATAGTATATGGTGTATGTCAATATTTCAGGTTGCAATATGATTGGAGAATGAGCTAGAAACATGGAGAAATTTGGATAAGAAAGATTTATGCATAAATAACATTTTATGCATAAACCGTTCCAAGAGCTTATTTGTGTCAACAACATTAAAAACGTGGATAGACTTATTCAAATGAGTTGTTGCTGATTTAAATAGAGTACAAAATGGAGAAAGCTTGGGAGTACAAGGCGTTGATGCATGGACTTGGATAACAAGCACACGATTGCTATTTTTAAGGAAGGTGGACGCTTGAATTGAGAAACACTCCAACCACTTCCCCACTCTCCTTCAACGTCCAAGACAGCCCCAAGGCTGATTATTTGTGTAGCTTTCAAGTAATTGAAGACTATAAATATGCTTGGAATGATTCATTCGAAGATGTGCCATGATTTGCCAATTATACACACCTTCGAAGCATAGAGAGATAGAGTTCTTTGTTTGGTTATTTTCATCCATCCTCCCTTATAATTTCGCACTTGATTACATTGGTATCAAGTTGTGTGTAGGCTAGGATTGAATTCCGTTCTTTATCTCTTGTTCCATAGAGCTTATATTGTATTAGTCTTAGGGAACATTTCGGCTTTGTGTAATTTTTTTTTATAAAGTGATAAAGTCTTGCCTAGGAGGCATCCTCAAGTTATATAATTTATATAACTTGAGAAAAACAATTTTGGTGTTATTATTCCGCTGCAATCTCTTTTACAAAATTATTTTTATTTTCGAAGTGTGTGTGTGTGTGCTATCCCAAGTGCTATCGTTGGTGCTGTTATCACATTGGATATTACTTGTAATTCTGGCTGTGACAATTTCATATACTAAATGTAAAGCTTTCTTGAGAAATAAGTATGAAAAGTCTTAGTTAAGGAGCCATTTGGCGGTGAGTAGGCGCCCTAGGCGTGACCTAGGCGCGCCCAACACCAAGAAAGCCGGTGTTCAGTAAGAAGCCAAAGGCCCCAAAATTTATACATCAAGAAAGTTGGCGTTCACTAAGGAGCCAAAAGTCTCAAAATTTATACTACTCCATTTTCAAGCATTTCAATTTCTAGACAATGTGGGATTAATATCCCAATTGATTTTCAAATGCTAAGCCTCTCAATATATACTACTCAATTTCCTAGCATTTCAATTCCTAGACGATGTGGGATTAATATTCCTCAGATTTTTTCAAATTTTATTTCGGGGTGTACTGAAATGCTTTGCACTTCAGCCTTTATATAGTTATAGATTAAATTCTCATTGCTCATTTTTTTTCTTAATCCTTTTCGTTAGTACTTTTTTTATAATTCACAAGTTATAAATTTTAATTTGATTGTACTTTAAAATAATGTTTTCCATCTTACTTTTATGTAATCTCATATATATTTTTTAAATTAGTTAATGTATTCAAATTTATTAAACGACTCCTTAAGAATTAAAAGTATTATTACTCATGTTCATAATAAATATTTTAATTCCACTTTTACCAAAATATCGCAAAAAATCAAATTTTCCTAAAACTATTGAAAAATGTGTTTTGAAAATATAGAGTGACATTTTTATAATAATCAAAACTTATTAAAACACGCGGGCATGCATACACCGACACTTTTCAACGCTAGCACTGATACTTTATAATATTATCACTGACACTATTTTTAACACTATCACTGTCACTATTTAAAAATGCGCAGTGTTATTTTTGTAAAAATTGAAACTTATTAAATACGCTAACACTTTTCAGCTCTGATATCGACACTTTATAATACTAGCACTGACACTTTTTAATACAAGTCCTTAGACTCTTTTTAGCATTACTACTAGCGCTCTTTTAAAACGCTAGTGACATTTTTGTAAGAATCGAAACTTATTAAAACACGTTAACACTTTTCAACACTAACAATTACAGTTTTTAACACTAGCACTAACACTATTTTTAGTATTACAACTAGCACTTTTTAAGGGATACAATGACACTATTAAACGCTCACTCTCTGACACTCTTTTGAACACAATTTTTTCAAAATGTCAGTGCTATTATAAAGTGCAAGTGCTAATATTACAAAGTGTCAGTCCTTCAAACTAGCACTTTATAATACTAGCACTAACCCTTTATGAAATTACACTTTATATTTTTAATTATGATGCATTTGTAGAAAAACAAGCAAAATATCATTTATAAAGAAGATTTAATTCTCGAGTGAGAATTATCTTTTTGAAATAGATCCAGTAAAATAGTGAATTTTATAAATATCTGATGGTAACGAGATGTGTTGAAAATTGCTATTAACTGCGGTCTAAAATAATTGTTGTTTCTTATATTTTTCACAGTTTTCAAAAGATAATTATTACTACAATATAATGTTGAAAATATTAATTTTACCCTTATTTATGCCACTCTTTCTTACATCACTTCACTAATTAAATCAATTAATAAAGTGAAATAAGTTCCAATGCAAAGATAAAATAGAAGTTGAAAGCTATTGATCCAAAAACGATAATTATTTTTTAGGGAGCGGCTATCGGCTATGAGCTGGTCTCCCATGAGAACAGCTATATCCGTCTCATGGATGAGACGGGTCGGAATGACCCGAAGCCCGGACCCATGACCCGACCTATAAATAGGTCGACCTAACGAAAACACACACAAACACATAGTAAAAGGTGAGCCGCTAATCTAGTTCCAACAGATTCTGCCAAAACACCCGAAATTGCTGTTCTAGGGTTCCGAATTGCTTGGCTTTAAGGAAGAAATTGAGGGAAGGGAATGGTGTGTATGGGTCGGATTTTATGGGGAAGATGGTGGCGTTGGTCAATATGGGGTTATGGGGTGTAATTTGTGGGTTTTGGGTAGAGAGAGGGAGTCGGCCGAATTGGTGGTTTGGGGAGGGTAATGGGTGGCGGTTTAAGGAGGAGGGGGGGAATGGAAGAAGAAGAAGAAGAAAAGAAAAGGGGTCGACGGTTTTGGTGGTGATGGGTGTTAATGGCGGTGGAAAGGGGAATAGTGAGGAAGTAGGGAGGAAGAAGGTTTGGTAATCAGAGACATTAAATTGTAGAAATTCTTGTTTTCGTTTCAAATGATAAAACATTGTTCAAAATTACCAAGTAAATATAAAAATAAAATGTTTCTGCAGAGCTACACCAGGAAACACCAAATTAAAGGTAATAGGTACGCAATTGATAATCATATCACTCTGAGATAAATATGATAATTAAACTGAAGATGATCCAGATGGCCATAACTTTTGCAATAATAATATGAATATGGAAGAAATTGGCATTAACAAACGAATATATGTACAGGAACTCGAGGAAAAATACTATTTTGATTTATGCAGATAACAAGTGTAGATGTTAATATCACAAGTGAGTCAAAGTCAATAATAATACAAGAGACCAATTAAAAAAAATAACACTATTACTTCACAAGTGTAGTACTATTACTTATAGCAATATCAACTATTACTTAAACAAATGAGAAGTATTACTCAAAATGAAAACAGTTCCTAAAACTATTATTAGTTAAAAAAAACACACTATTACTTTACAAGTGTAGTACTATTACTTATAGCAATACCAACTATTACTTAAACAAATGAGAAGTATTACTCAAAATGAAAACACACTACAAGGAAAATCGGATTTAGAGACGGAAATTTAGAGACGGACGAAATCTGTAGCTAATTTGGCGACAGATTAGAGACAGAACCAAAAATCAGAGACGGATTCGGATTCCGTCTCTAAATTAGAGACGGATTCAGATTTTGTCTCTAATTCAGAGACGGAATATGAATCCGTCTCTAATTCAGAGACGGAATCCGAATCCGTCTCTAATTTAGAGACGAAATCTGATTTCGTCTCTAATTTAGAGACGGATTCAGATTCCGTCTCTAAATCCGTCTCTAATTTAGAGACGAAATCTGATTCCGTCTCTAATTTAGAGACGGATTCAGATTCCGTCTCTAAATTTTAGAGACGAGTTTTGTATCTGTCTCTAAAATAGAGACAGATTCAGAATCCGTCTCTAAATTAGAGACAGATTAAGAATCCGTCTCTAAATTAGAGACAGATTCAGAATCCGTCTCTAAACTTTAGAGACAGATTTTAACCCGTCTCTAATTTAGAGACAGATTTTTGAATCCGTCTCTAATTTAGTGACAGATTCAACATCTGTCTCTAAAATTTAGAGACAGATTTAGTATCCGTCTCTAAATTTGACTTTTCTTCTATATACTTTCATTTGTTTAGTTTTTTTCTATCTTTTTTAATATAACTTTTTCTAAACAAAAACCACTAATTAACAAAGGCTAAAATATTGTTTTCTAGTCAATAAAAATTTTAAAAATTAATAAAAAATAAATATAGGGTAGTCCGTCCCTCTTTTGACTTTTCTTCTATATACTTTCATTTGTTTAGTTTTTTTCTATCTTTTTTTATATAACTTTTTCTAAAAAAAACCACTAATTACCAAAGGCTAAAATATAGTTTTCTAGTCAATAAAAATTTTTTTAAAAAATAAAAAATAAATATAGGGTAGTCCGTCTCTCTTTTGACTTTTCTTCTATATACTTTCATTTGTTTAGTTTTTTTCTATCTTTTTTTCTATAACTTTTTCTAAAAAAAACCACTGATTAACAAAGGCTAAAATATTGTCTTCTAGTCAATAAAATTTTTTTTAAAAAATAAAAAATAAATATAGGAGTAGTCCGTCCCTCTTTTGACTTTTCTTCTATATACTTTTATTTGTTTAATTTTTCTATCTTTTTTCTATAACTTTTTCTAAAAAAAACCACTGATTAACAAAGGCTAAAATATTGTTTTCTAGTCAATAAAATTTTTAAAAAAAATAAAAAATAAATATAGGGTAGTCCGTCCCTCTTTTGACTTTTCTTCTATATACTTTCATTTGTTTAGTTTTTTCTATCTTTTTTCTATAACTTTTTCTAAAAAAACCACTGATTAACAAAGGCTAAAATATTATTTTCTAGTCAATAAAAAATTTTAAAAAAAAATAAAAACTAAATATAGGGTAGTCCGTCCCTCTTTTGACTTTTCTTCTATATACTTTCATTTGTTTAGTTTTTTTCTATCTTTTTCATATAACTTTTTCTTAAAAAAACCACTGATTAACAAAGGCTAAAATATTGTTTTCTAGTCAATAAAAATTTTTTAAAAAAATAAAATATAAATATAAGTTAGTCCGTCCCTCTTTAGACTTTTCTTCTATATACTTTCATTTGTTTAGTTTTTTTCTATCTTTTTTTATATAACTTTTTCTAAAAAAAACACTAATTAAAAAAGGCTAAAATATTTTTTTCTAGTCAATAAAAATTTAAAAAATAAATAAAAAATAAATATAGGGTAGTCCGTCCCTCTTTTGACTTTTCTTCTATATACTTTCATTTGTTTAGTTTTTTTCTATCTTTTTTTATATAACTTTTTCTAAAAAAAACCACTAATTAACAAAGTCTAAAATATTGTTTTCTAGTCAATAAATGTTTTTTAAAAAAATAAAAAATAAATATAGGGTAGTCCGTCCCTCTTTTGACTTTTCTTCTATATACTTTCATTTGTTTAGTTTTTTTCTATCTTTTTTTCTATAACTTTTTCTAAAAAAAACCACTGATTAACAAAGGCTAAAATATTGTCTTCTAGTCAATAAAAATTTTTTAAAAAAATAAAAAATAAATATAGGGTAGTCCGTCCCTCTTTTGACTTTTCTTCTATATACTTTCATTTGTTTAGTTTTTTTCTATCTTTTTTCTATAACTTTTTCTAGAAAAAACCACTGATTAACAAAGGCTAAAATATTGTTTTCTAGTCAATAAATTTTTTTTAAAAAATTAAAAAATAAATATAGGGTAGTCCGTCCCTCTTTTGACTTTTCTTCTATATACTTTCATTTGTTTAGTTTTTTTCTATCTTTTTTTATATAACTTTTTCTAAAAAAACCACTGATTAACAAAGGCTAAAATATTGTTTTCTAGTCAATAAACAATTTAAAAAAAATAAAAAATAAATAGAGGGTAGTCCGTCCCTCTTTTGACTTTTCTTCAATATACTTTCATTTGTTTAGTTTTTTCTATCTTTTTTCTATAACTTTTTCTAGAAAAAACCACTGATTAACAAAGGCTAAAATATTGTTTTCTAGTCAATAAAAATTTTTTTAAAAAAATAAAAAATAAATTTAGGGTAGTCCGTCCCTCTTTTGACTTTTCTTCTATATACTTTCATTTGTTTAGTTTTTTTCTATCTTTTTTTATATAACTTTTTCTAAAAAAAACCACTAATTAACAAAGGCTAAAATATTGTTTTCTAGTCAATAAAATTTTTTTAAAAAAAATAAAAAATAAATATAGGGTTTAGGGGTTTATGGTATATGGTTTAGGGTTTAGGGGTTAGGGTTTAGGGTTTAGGGGTTAGAGGTTAGAGTTTAGGGTTTAGGGTTTAGGGTTTAGGGTATAGGGGTTAGGGTATAGGGGTTAGGGTTTAGGGGTTAGGGTATAGGGTATATGGTTTAGGGTTTAGGGTATAGGGTTTAGGGTTTAGCGTATAGGGTTCAAGGTATAGGGTTTGGGGTTTAAACCCTAAATCCTAAACCCTAAACCCTAAACCCTAACCCCTAAACCCTATACCCTAAACCCTAAATCATAAACCCTAAACCCTATACCCTAAACCCTAAACCCTAAACCCTAACCCCTAAACCCTATACCCTAAACCCTAAACCCTATACCCTAACCCCTAACCCCTAACCCCTAAACCCTAAACCCTAACCCCTAAATAATGGCACATATTTGTAACTCAATTTTCATTTGAATTTTGAGGAAAGTCATCAAGATGAAAAACACTTTAAATGTCATTTAGAATGTAGAAAAAAATTAAAAAAAAATAAACGAGGTAGCCGTATACCATTTTTACAAGATCGGGACACATTCCTTAAAACCCTAAATAATGGCACATATTTGAAACTCAATTTCCATTTGGATTTTGAGGAAAGTCATCAAGATGAAAAACACTTTAAATGTCATTTAGAATGTAGAAAAAAATTAAAAAAAAAAAACGAGGTAGCCGTATACCATTTTCACAAGATCGGGACACATTCCTTAAAACCCTAAATAATGGCACATATTTGTAACTCAATTTCCATTTGGATTTTGAGGAAAGTCATAAAGATGAAAAACACTTTAAATGTCATTTAGAATGTATAAAAAAAATTTTAAAAAATAAACGAGGTAGCCGTATACCCTAAACCCTATACCCTATACCCTAAACCCTAAACCCTAAACCCTATACGCTAAACCCTATACCCTAAATCCTATACCCTATACCCTATACCCTATACCCTAACCCTTATACATTATACCCTATACCCTAACCCCTAAACCCTAAATCCTATACCCTGACCCTAAATTCTATACCCTAAACCCTAAACCCTAACCCCTATACCCTAAACCTTATACCCTAAACCCTAAACCCTATACCCCTAACTCTGAGCCCTGAACCCTAAACCTTAAACCCTATACCTTATACCCTAAACCCTATACCATATACCTTAAACCCTAAACCCTATACCCTATACCCTAAACCCTAACCCCAACCCCATACCACAAACCCTATACCCTAAACCACATGCCACACCCTATACCCTAACTCCTAAACCCTAAACCCTATACCCTATACCCTAAATCCTAAACCCTAAACCCTAAATCCTATACCCTATACCCTAAATCCTATACCCTATACCCTAAACCCTAAACTCTAAACCCTAAACCCTATACCCTTATACATTATTAAATTATTATTAATAAATTTAAAATAATTAAATTAATGAGTATTATTATTAAGTATTATTACTAATTACTATTTTCTTTAAAGATAAAATTATTGTTATTGTTAATAAGTATTTTTTTATAATTTATTAATATCAATTATTACTTAGGTATATTAATATTTCTTAGAATTTTAAATAATTAAATTATTATTAATAAATTTAAAATAATTAAATTAATGAATATTATTATTAATTAATAACATTATTATTTTTTATGTTATGTATTATTACTAGTTATGATAATGTTATTATTCTTGATATTAGGCATATTACTATAATTAAAATTTTGGGTAAATAAAATAAAAGCATGTAAATATTTTAGATAACTTTTTGTAAATTTCAGTAATAAAAAAAAATCTAAAATATTTTTTCCTATTCAATAAAAAATAATAAAAATTTCTAATTATTATTTATACTTTTATTAATATTATTAGTGATTATATAATTAATATTAATATTAATTAATTAATTAATTTTATAATTAATAATTTATTAATAAATATTATTAATAATAAATATTATTATTCTTAATATTATACATAAATATTTTAGTTATTGTATAATATAGTGTGAAATAAATATAAGTACGTGTGATGTGGCATTGTTTGATTGGATTTTAAAATTTCACGCGGATTATGGCCAAAGCGAGATCCAACCGATTCATAACAATAAATCGAATGGCCCATATTAATCCACACAAATCCATTTACTCCTTCTCCCTATTTCTCTCCTCATTTCTCTCTCCTCTCTCTTTCATTTACGGACACACGGTTTCTCCCCGGCCCTCACCGTCTTCTTCATTCAACCTACGCAGTCGCCGGCGCCATCACGAGATGCACAAATGCGAGTAGACCTTCGCCCTCCGTCACTCTCTATTTCTCTCCCTTCAACAAACACAAACGGCCTCCACTACCGTTCCCTCTTCCTCTCTCGTCTCCGGCGACGGCAACGGTTCGCATTCCGTCTTCGCCACGATCTGGTATGAAAACACTCCGTCTCTCCCTCTGTTTTAATTTCGTACGATTGTTTCTTAATCTCTCGTTTTGATTTCGCACGATTTCTTCATCTCTGTTTTGATTGTAGATGGGGAGTGCAGCGGTTACGGTGGTAAATGGTCGACGGGGATGCCGTGGTCGCCGGTGGTTATTGGAAGGACGGCGGGGAGATTGATCGTTTCTTCAATCTTTTTGATTTCGTTTTTGATTCTTCAATTTTTTTTCTTCTATGGTTGTTGTGAATGTATGTGGTTTGATGTGGTCGTGTGATGGTGGTGAATGGTCGACGGTGGTGAATGGTCACGGTGGATTGCGGTGGTCGTTGGTGGTGAAATTGAGGACGGATTTGGGTAGAAAAGAAGTTGAGGGGGGGCAAAGTGTAATTTTGAATTGTCAAGGACTGATTTAGAATTAATAAAATTAAGGGACTGATTTGAAAATAAAAAAAATTAAGGGATTGATTTGAGAATAAGAAAAATCAAGGGACTTATTTAATATATATTTAAAAATATATACTAATATATTTTAAATATAAATATATATATATATATATATATATATATTTAAAATATATTAGTATAATTTTTTTTTTAAAAAAAATGGTCAATTTAGCCACGGAAATATCCGTCGTTAAAATGGTTCGAAAATAAAATGAAAATTTAAATAGAGACGGAAAATCTGTCGCTAATCCGTAGACGATCATATCTGTAGCTAATTTAGACACGGACATATCTGTCTCTAATTTAGAGACGGACATATCTGTCTCTAATTTAGAGACGGCCATATCTGTCTCTAAATTAGAGACAGACATATCCGTCTCTAAAATAGCTACAAAATAGCGACGCCCAATTTAGCGACAAACCTGCACCCACGGAATAGCTACGGAACAAATCCGTAGCTAAACACGATTTAGCTACGAAATTTTCATTTTAGCTACGGAATTTGCCGTAGCTAAAATCGATTTTCCTTGTAGTGACAGTTCCTAAAACTATTATTAGTTAAAAAAAAATAACACTATTACTTCACAAGTGTAGTACTATTACTTATAGCAATACCAACTATTACTTAAACAAATGAGAAGTATTACTCAAAATGAAAACAGTTCCTAACACTATTATTAGTTTAAAAAAAATAACACTATTACTTCACAAGTGTAGTACTATTACTTATAGCAATACCAACTATTACTTAAACAAATGAGAAATATTACTCAAAATGAAAACAGTTGGTAAAACAATTATTACTTACACAATACGACAGATTTAAGAACACCCGTTTCCCATCCTTCTGCTCTTTGTTTAAAATAACAGTCCAGGCATCAATGATATTAACAAACACCCATTTCTTCATGTTCATAGTAGTTATATCTTCTTTTTTTTTGCTTTTTTTTTTAGTTTTTATATTATTTTTTCGGCTTTTCAGTGGTTTAGAAAAAGTAATAGTTACCATCTCTTAATGTAATGACTGTATACATATAAAGTAACATTGTTCATAAGTAAACGTAATACCTGTTTTAAAAAAACAAAAGCTCGTTTTCACCCATTTTTTCAAATGTAATACAAACTATATGTGCAAAAGAATTTTTTATAGTGACCAAAGTGCGATGGTACAATTGCGGAACGAACCGAATCAAAGTGCGACGGTGTGATGATGTCGCCCGATTTTTGAAAATCAAACGGAGTCGCCACGCCATTTTTGTTTTAAGGGCCAAAACTTTGAAAAATGCCCGGAATCAAGAGATTCGAGTTCGGAGGTCACGTTACACGCCGGGAAGAACGTTAGTGTTCACCCGGAATGCCTCGTAAAACGAGTCTTCCAAGCTTAAAAACCATTTGTTTGTGTGTGTGTGTGTGTGTGTTACTTTGGCCAAAATAAGTTCAAACTGAGGAAACCAAAATTTGGGAACTCTTTATAAGACTTTAAACAAATCCCATGATTTTTGGTGTGATTTTTGGATTGAGTTTTGGAACTCAAAAGATTTTTTGAAGTTGAAAAACAATTCTGCCAGAATAAAAAAGGCAGTGGACACTTGATTTTGAAACGGATTTAAGGGCTTTAAAACTTCATAATTTGGGGAAACTAAGAGAATAAAAGTTGTTCCAGACACCTTAAATAAGATATCTGTGAAAGAATTTTCCATTTTGGAGACGATTTGAGGGACCAAAACCTTCTGAAAATCTCAGATGTGAAATCTGGATTTCCAGAGACTGATGAATTGACCTTTAAAAGATAATTTGAAAAAGGGAGTTTTACTCACGAAAAAAATAAAATAAAAATATTTATGGAAATCTATGGATGTTGGCTAAAAAAAGTATTTTGTAGTCAACACCAAATTCCATGTTTTACTGGGTCCAAAAAATTAGACCATGGACAGAGGTCTTAGAACAATGCTACTGGACAGCAAGATGTTCTTGAGGGAAAATGTGATTTTTGGGGGATTTGCATCTATGTTCACCCCATTTTCATCCCTAGACTTGATTCCAATACTTTGTGTCAGGTGGTTATCATATTCAAGTCATCCTTGGGGAATTTATGGGGTTTAAAACACATCCTTTGCAAAGGGAAAGGGGATCTTTGTAAAGATGAAATTAAAGAGAAAAATCAACTAGAGATTTAGAATATGGACCATTTGAGATGGTCATTCATGAAGAAGAACTTCAAGATGACCATCTTAGGTCAAGACTCAAGTTAAACTAGACATAAAATAAGTCAAAGTAAGAAGAACAAGATGAACAAGAAATCAAAAGAGAATTTTAGGGTTTAGAGAAGGAGGGCTTTACCAATGGTGACACCCTATCTTCCTAGGCTTGGAATTTGACTTTAGGAGTATCAAGATTTGGTGTTTGACTTGAGGAGTATCAAGATTTGGTGTTTGGATTTGTGTTTGAGTGGATTCAAGGCTTGAATGTGTTTAGGATTTGATGATAGAGTTGGTCAAAGAGAAAACAAGTAGATAACACTTAAGTCCTCTATGTTTTCTCTCTAATCCTCCTCTTTGGTGGTGGTTTAAGCTTGAGCTTGTGTGTATTTAAGAATGATTTGAGAGTGTTTGGAGTGGAATTGGGAAAGATTCAAGAGAAAATGGTGGCAATCTAGGGATTCCCACTGTTTTCTCTCTATTTTTCGCCAGAGTTTTGTTGCTGTGAGAAAATTGTGTTTTGTAAACTGAGAGAGGAGGGTTCAATTTATAGGCACTCTGAGAACTCAATCTTGTCCGCGCGGATCCTTCTGAAGCGTGCCCTGGTTCGTCTGCTACAGTGCAGGCTTTAGACATGAGGAATAAAATTCAAATTAAGCAACCAGAAAATGTTCCAGCAACTTCCATTTCGGGTTTTTGACCTTTCTTTTGCTTTTTAGGATTCTTTCCTTGGTTTATCTTAAAATAGTAATCCCTAATTTACCCTTACTTTGTTAGAGAAGTTAGGAATTGTTAGAAATGTTAGGAATGTTAAAACTTTCGTTAATTTTCTAACGAAAATACTAACAACTCAAATTGGAGCACTTACAGACGGTGCAAAAGAATTTTTATAGTGACCAAAACATTGTTCATTTTAACATTCATCACATAAACATATGTAGACATTTCCAACTCCAGGTAGATCCTTGCTAAATTTGTTGCAACCCTTAACAATTATCTTCCGTCCCCTATCCCTAAAATTCATCTCTTGCTTCCTCGTTCTTTAAGTCATCTAAACGCTGCAGAATCCATGTCCTAATCTCTCACTTCGTTTGGTTACTTTTGCCTAATTTACCAGTGAAACAAGAAGCTACCTTGCATTTCTCATTTAAATTGGATCTTGTGTTATTTCCATCATTTACAGTGAATCCGGTTCAGATCTGGTACTAATCGGAGCACAAAACTGCTTTGGGAGAAAACCACTTTAGATTTGGCTCAGATCTGGAAAAAAAAACGAGGAAGAGAAGGTGGGGGAGGGGCGTTGGCTTTGAAAATGAGACAGAGGTGAGACGGGAGTGGAAAAGGGGAGGGCAGCCATTGTCATCGGAGAAGATGGAATCCGGCGGAGATGAAGAAGGTGAGCCGGCCAAAGATTAACACCTAGAGTTTCACACTTTGGACAGAGAATGTCGGAGGTAGGGTGAGCGAAGAGAGATCGACGGATCTCTCAAGTCGACGCCGGCGATAATGGCCAAAAATGATGAAGGTGCGGTGGGTGGTGGGTTGGAGAGAGGGAGAGAGCTAGGCTAGGGCGGAGATTGGGTCCGACAATGGTCTCTGCGTTTACGTATAGAGAGAGAGAGAGGAGAGAGAGGGTAATTTTCCGGATCATGGGTCAAAAATGACCCGTCTCATCCATGAGACGGGTCATAGTCTTCTCACATAAGTTTTTGTCATCGGCTATCTATCGCCACTACAAAATATACTAATCCACTAAATTCATTAAATTTCATAGTAAATTAGGAATATATTGACTCAAGTACTCTTTAGAATTTAACACTTATGACAATGATTAATTTCCTAAAGTCCACTAACTTTTTTAATATAGTTCCTTTGTAACTTGATTTTAATATTTTTTTTGTCATGCCTCTCTCAATAAGCTTCAACCGTCCAAAAAAACAAAAGATGTCATATTTTTCTTTAATATCATTATTCCAAGATTTTTTTAAAAAAACAAAAGATGTCATATTTTTCTTTAATGTCATTATTACAAGAATTTTTCTTTTTTGAAAAGTACAAATAAGGATAACATGGTTCATAAAAAGTTGATATGTCTAATATGATTTTTTTGGGACGTTAAATATATTTTTCATAACATTTATTATTTTTTTTTCAAACTTTTAAAGAGAGAAATATAAATTAAAACAAAAATTAGATAAAATGTAAAAAATACTTGAAATAAGGAGTCATTAACATATTTTTGCATAGTTTGGAAATTTTAATTACGGATAACGGATGTTCTTATAAGTAGTACTCCCTCCGTTCCATCCAAAAAGACACAAATTTTTATTTTGGGTGTTTCATTTAATAAGGCACACTCCTAAAAAATATTTTTTTTAGTATTTTTTTATTTGTGAGACCCACTTATCATATTCACAATAACTATCCACTAACTATTCCCTACTCTACTTTCTCTCTCCTACATCACTTTTTATACTCATAACACTTATTCCACTATACACTTTTCTTAATTTTCGTACAAGATCAACTTTGTGCCTTTCTGGTGGGACGGAGGGATTATGATTTTTATTTCTTCTTTTTGTAAACGTAAGTAAAAACAAAACGCAACTAAGATTGGTTTCTTCTAGATATTTATGTTTTATGCATATAAATTATTTTAGACGTGGTTAATATATTTATTTGACAAATATAAAACAGAAAAAACTAAATTAGGAAAACAAAACAAGTGGTAAACATTCAAAATTCTTTCCATATTGAAATAATATGTTTTTAAGGGCAATAGTGTCAACATGCTACATAATTCACTAGTACCTATTGAATGTAGTAGATAAGTAGATTTTGTATTTGAGATAGTCCCACTCTATTTTTTTTAATTAAAAATCTTTTTCAAAAATCACAATTTTTTTTTACCAAAAAAGTGGCGCTTTTTGTTTATTTTTTTAAAATATATTTTCTTCAATTTAAATTTATTTTACAGGAAAATTAATAGTCTTAATATTATTTGGAAAAAAAACTAAATGTATAAAACAAGTAAAATCTCAATCAAATCTATATATATATATATATATATATATATATATATATATATATATATATATATATATATATATATATATTAAAGTTGGTGAGGAGGCCTAATGATTCGCCACGTAGACATGTTTAGGCAAACTCTTGCTTTTGAAGAAGCCACATCATCACCATTTCAAAATCTAAAGACTCTTGATATTCTCCTTATTATTTAATACTAATAGCTAATAATAATAGTTATTATATATGTTAACTATTACTATTAATAGTATTAGTTAGGGTCTGTTTGGTAAAACTGAAAATTAAGCTCTGAAAATGTAGAGCTGAAAATTAAGAGCTGAAATCATTAAGTTGCTGAATTTTGAAGACTTATGTTTGTTTGATAATGACAAACCACTTACATCTGAATTTTCAGAATTTCAACTCAACATTTAAAATATTATATGAATAATATTTATAATTTTATAATAAAATAAATTCATTATTGACATATACATTATTATTATTATTATTATTATTATTATAAATAAATTTTAATCTTATAATATTTAAATATTTTTATTTGTACTTTCTTTATCCCATAATAATATTTATCTTGATTAGTTTGGTAAATATGATCACAAATGTTGACAAATAATAAAAAAAATTATATAATGATACTTTAATAAAAATATTATTAAATGTTAATATTAAAAAAATTATATTTTCATACTTGGTCAAATATAATTTGTATGAAAAGAAAAAATATTTCAACAAAAGGAAGTAACAATAAATAAATAAATAAATATGTTGATGTGTGGATTTGAACTCATTCCCTTTTTTTCTCATTCTTTCCACCTCTTACCTTGTTAAGCTACTCCTTGCCCACTTAAAATTAATAGCCTTTTTTAAGACAATCTTAATTATTTAAGTGATTCAAATTTACCTTACCAAACAAGCTTAATTTTTTAATCTCTTAAAGTGTTCCAAATTAAGATCTTAATTTGGTTACCAAACAGGCCCTTAACAATAATAGTTACTATATAAGTTAACTATTACTATTAATTGTATTAGCTAACTATAATAGTTACTATATATGTTAACTATTACTATTAATAGTATTAGCTAACTATAATAGTTACTATATAAGTTAACTATTACTATTAATTGTATTAGTTAACTATAATAGTTACTATATATGTTAATTATTACTATTAATAGTATTTGTTAACTATAATAGTTACAATATAAATTAACTAATACTATTAATTGTATTAATTAACTGTAATAGTTACTATATATGTTATGTATTAATATTAATAGTAGTAGTTAATCATAATAGTTAATATATGTTAACAATTACTATTAATAGTATTAGTTAATTATAATAGTTACTATATAGGTTAACATTAATATTAATAGTATTAGTTAATCATAATAGTTACTATATATGTTAACATTACTATTAATAATATTATTTAATCATAATAATTACTATATAGGTTAACTATCAATATTGCTATTATTAGTTAATTATAATAGTTACTATATAGATTAACTATTACTATTATTAGTTAATTATAATAGTGACTATATATGCTAACTATTATTATTAATAGTATTAGTTAATCATAATAGTAATTATATAGTGTAACTATTATCATTTAGTTTAATATAAGTTAATATTATTAGTTAAATATAACAGTTACTATAACAGTATAACTATCACGGTGAACTTAACAAATATGTCAAATAATCTTATCAAATTATAATTGATGAAAACTAAATACAAATTTGGTGATAAATGAATATAATCAAAGGTATTAGTAAAAAGAGTTACAAATAAAAAAAAAAAAAAAAAAAAAGATGATTGATGAGGAATATAAAAAGTCACCAATTAATTATTGGTGGAAACTAAATATATACTTTATTATTTTAAAGTAGACTACATCTGGTAATGACACATAAGATTCGAATGATTTTATCTAATTTCTCAAGCTTTCATGTCTTATGTCTTTTCATTCGTATGCAACTATTTACATTCTTCTAATTAAATAATAACTTTAATTAGTAGATAACTTATAGCTATGCAAGGAGATAATATGTATTAAAGACATATTATAAGTTATAAGTAACACATATTAAGATGTAATCTAAAGAGTCACTAACAAAATACAATTAACCTAAATGTTTACATATGTAAAACATTATTTATAATAAATTCTACTAATGATAGTTAATGATTAGTAACTTAAATCATATACACTTTCATAGTATTAGTTAATATATAACTAATAGAGCAAAGTAGAAGTGGAAAAGACTCAATAGTTAATAAAGTATATGTTAACTATTATTATTATTAATAGTATTCGTTAATCATAATATTAATTATATAGGGTAATTATTATCATTTAGTTTAATATAAGCTAATATTATTAGTTAAATATAACATTAAATAGAAACATTAATTTTTTAATATATTAGAATATCTTAGATAATGCTTCAATATAATTAGTTACATACATAGGGTAACTATTAATATTTAATTTAATAGTTACTATACTCCGTATTTGATAAATATTAGGTATTAAACTTACTATACCAGATCACTATTCTCATATAACTTTCTTATTATATTTACTAATCATAATATATGTATGTAGTATAAAATCATTAATTATCAAAGATAATTAATATTATTAATTCAATCATCTATAAAATTAGAAGTTAACTAATTACAATAATAATTCATTGTTATTATTCAAATTTCAATTGTCATAATAATAAGTACAAACTATATACAACAAAGGCTAAAAGAAAAAATCTCCTGAATTTATAAATGTAAATTTTTTGATTGATATAAAATAGATTTATATCACCAAAAAAATGTCATGCTACTTTATCAAATAAAAATATAAAATAAGTAATATAAAAAATAGCAAATTAATTTTTCGTGCAGAGCACACGCTACCCACTAGTTCTTATATAAAGAATAATATGAATGTACGAGTATATAGATAAGAGTGTTCTCACAAATTAAACAAATAATTACCATCCTTACTATGAGAACTCTATGGAGTAATAAGTAATGTCAGGAGTAATGATTACTTCATTTATCTCTTTTTTTCCCATAATTACGGAAAACAATAAAAATATTGTGCCAACAGAATTTTTACTGTGCAAATAGAAATTTTCTAATAAAAATGTAATGTTGTTTCAATCTCAATTTTTTTATAATAAATATTTTACTTTCTTTTTAAATTGGGTTATAAAATAAATATTGTATTTTAAAAAATGAAAATAATTCTAATACAATTGTACTATTGTGCAAGTCATGTATAAATAAATAAAACATAATATTATTTTAAAATGTTGACAAATTAAATATGATATTTTTATGATACTAGTAGATAAAGTATTTTAAAATACATTAGATTCTCAAATTAAATTAGTATGTATACATATGAGGAGTAATAAAGTATGTAAAATGACATACTTGGATTTGCTAATTAAACTTGTTAACAATAAATATTTTTAATTCAAATTTTGGTTTAAGATAATTGTATATTTTAACTTCAATTTTTATTTGATTTTTTTAATTAATTTAACACAAAATATCAGAAAAAACCTATTTTACACTCGATTAAAAAAACGTCTTTTAGTTAAATAAAACTATTATACTATTATATTTGAAATGAATTCACTGTGTCATAAGAGTCTGCATCGGGTATTCTCCTGTCAATGTTACCTTGACGTAATTATTATTATTAATGTGTCCGATTGCAATAACAACATGTTGATACCACGGTGACGGAGATAGATAATTTACTCAGGTTGTTGTCCTAAAAAGATGATATGTTGTAAGTGTAAATAATTGAGTAAGAGAAAGAAAGTAGGTAAAAAATAGGGTTTATTAAAAAAAAAAAAAAACTCACTAAAAAAGATGGTATTTACAAAAAAATAATATGTAAGATGGAAAATTACAAAAAATTACTTTTTTTTTTTTAAGTTTTTAACAAAAAACTTTTTTTTTTAATCAGTTTTGGTCAAACAACTAATAATTTCAGTTATCAGTTGTTCAAACAACTGATAATTTCAGTTATCACATGTTTACAACTGATAACTGAAATTATCAGTTTTTTACAAAAAACTTTTTTTTTATCAGTTTTGGTCAAAAAAACTTTTTTTTTTTTTTTTTTTTTTAAGTTTTTACAAAAAACTACTTTTTTTTAAAGTTTTTTACAAAAAAAAAAAAATTTGTAATTTCGAACTTATTATTTTTTTTTGTTGTAATTTCCATCTTTCTAAAGTGGTTTTTTGTAAATGCCTCTAAAAAATAATTAATGAATAATTGTTGTAAGTATGACATGTGAGAATAACAAATAAAAAAATTAAAAAAAAAACTATTTATTTTAGGATTTTGTACTTTTAAGTGTGACAATCAAAAGGAAAATTTTGAACTTCGAAAAAAATATTATATATTTTTGCGTTTTATAAAATAAAATATTAATTTGATATTATGTGGATATGATTTTTACAATCCCCCAATTGAGGGTCATATTGCGGAAGAGCATAGGTTAGATTCAGTTCTGCTGCTATAGGGTGGGTTATTAGCTCTCGCGTGCCTACAAAATTTCTACTGGTTATTAAAATTTTATTATAAAATATAAAATATTTATAATATACGTGATATAAAATATTTTTACATTATAGTGTCAATACGTGTTCTAAATATTGTACATCACAAATACTACAAATGTTTTGCATTTTATAGTAATTTTTTTAAAAACAGTAGATTTATTTATTTATTTATTGATTTTTTACAATTGTAATGATATAAACAATTTTCACTAGAGTAGTTCCTGGTCCTCTTACGCTATTGGCAGTTAATATATCAGTAGTACTACTAATTTAGTAAGATTATGGGTATTATTTTAATTAATTCATTTATTTATGTATTAAAATAAAATTTAGAAAATTATATTCCTAGCCAGTTTAATAAATTGAATAACTAATGAAATAATGATACTTCGTGTGTGCTCAAAGTTGATATTATATATGTATATGAGATGCTTTTTTTTTTAATACAAAGTACTTCCTCCTCTCCTCCTTTTTTTTATTGTTCATTACTTAACTATGTTTGGTCATTTTGAATTGGGCAAATTGCAACTTGGTTATTCATGTTTTGTCAATAATTGCAGTGTGAATTTTGAACGGTATAAATTTTGCAACTTCCTAGCCAACATTGTCATTTGTTACAATCTAATATGAAATCAGTTAAAAACTATCTTTCGTTAAAAAAATGTGAAAGAATTGTAACCACTTGTGCGGTGACTTGTGTATAATGTTGTTCACACAAGTGTCAGCACAACTATTTAAACAACTTTGACAAGAAAATAACTTAAATAAACAGAATTTAAATGCAGCAGAATATTAAACATTTCAGCAAGATATTCTTGCTGAAAACCTTTTCATAAAACTGCAGCCTTGTTTTGAGAACAGGTTGCACAATTAACGATTACAATGAAAAGAAAATGGTCATTGCCCCATAAATTTCTTTTTTTTAAATCTATGCTCAATAAATTTCTTTTAAATGAGTGTATCAATTTTTTGTCATTTTGGACGAAAATACCCCCCAAAGAATGTTGTATTATATTTTCAAAAAAAAAATTAAAAAAAAATTAATAATAATAAAAAAATTAATAATTTTTTTTAAATACAAAAAAAATAAATAAATCAGAATGTTGTATTATATTTTCAGAATGTTGTATTATATTCAGAATGTTGTATTATATTTTCAGAATGTTGTATTATATTTTCAAAAAAAAAAATTAAATTTTTTTTAAAAAAAATCAGAATGTTGTATTATATTTTCAGAATGTTGTATTATATTCAAAATGTTGTATTATATTTTCAGAATGTTGTATTATATTTTTAAAAAAAAAATTTTTTTTTAAAAAATTCAGAATGTTGTATTATATTTTCAGAATGTTGTGAGGACAAAATTGGAAGTTCACTTGTAAAAAAAACTTCCTGGTCATTTTAATAAAATGAGGAACTTAGTGGAAAGTGATTTATTTCAAAAGGAACTTATGTGGCAAATTCCCAAAAGAAAAACTCTTACGAAAAGATTAAAACGAGTTCTAATCTAAGATCTATCAAACACTAAACCAATCTTGAAGACTCAAATTCTGATATTCAAGAAACAAGAAAAACGCTCAAGGAATTCTCTCTCTATGCTCCGTATACTCTCTGAAAATCGGCAAAGTAAAATGAAGACGGGCGTCTTCTTTAAATAGGCAAACAAGCAATCCTTCTCAACAAGGATTCAATCTCTTCCTTGCAAATCCGAATTCTTCTTTCCTTATCACCAAGAGTCTTTCCCTTCCTTGAGTTCTTAACTTCTTACCTAAAATATATAAAAACATATCTAAACAAAAAGTCAACCGTTAGTCAAAAACCAAACTCTATATTTACAATTATTTTCTAATCTATTTATGTAAAATATATATACTAATTTAACTATCAGAATCACAAATATTTAAGAAAGTTATAAGAGTATTTTCATACTCTTTCAATCTCCCCCTATCTTTGTGGCTCTAATAAAAAACCTGCAAAAATAATTTGTTAAGTCCAAAATAAAAACTACTAAATATTTTAACAAAAGAGATTATAGTTTAAAGTTATTACAAAGCCCAAAAATAGATTAAAGTTTTTATAGGCTAGAGTAAATGTCTTCCCCTAGGAATTCTTTTTCCATTTCCGTAACAGCTTCATCAGCGTCCTTCTCAATATCAAACTCCAAGTCATCATCTTCTGTTTCTTCCCCTACATTTGCTCCCCCTACACTTGACTCTTTTCCCCCTTTTTGAGAGGAACCAGAAAGAGTAGATTGTAAATCAGCAATCGACTTCTCCAAGCCAGCGATCAGAATTTGTCTGCCTTCAATCTCAGCTTGGTGGGAAGTGATTTGTGCTTGGAAGATGGCAATCTGAGCCAGTATGGCACTCTTGTTTGAGGAGACAGCTTCTGTGTGCATAGTTGTATACACAATTGTTTGCACAACTGGTTGAGCAGATTGTTGCATGGGAGCTGATGGAACGGTAAACCCATCAAATTTTGCAAGGTCATCAAACCTGGAGCTGATATCCATGGTTTTTGGAACCTTAAAATGTTCTGCTATGATGGACAAGGTCTCACCAGGAATGTCCTCAATTCCTTGATTCTTAAGCATGGCATAAATCAAGCTGGGGTGAGGGTAGGCATAGGTGGTGTTTGTGCTTTCAGCAAAACTCAGAATAGTATCAAAAATTGTTTTCCCCAGGTTGAACTTATTTTCACCTATCCTAAAAAGGAGTAAAATCTGGTCCTTGGTGATAGAGAAGGAATTTGAGGTGGGAAACCAATTGGTTCTCAAAATATGGTGAAGAAAAACAAACAATTTTGACAAAAGGTTTGTTCTAAACCCAGCTACCCATTTGGAGACTCTTCCCCCAGTCACTGTTCTTACAGCCTCATCATAATCAGTTGATAGAGAATCAATAGGGACATCAGAGGTGACAAGGAAGGAATTAATCATTGCAGGACTAAAATAAACCACCTGATCCCTCACAAAAACTTTCCCAAAGTTGGGTGACCTATCAACCCCTATGTCTCGAGTTAGATTTGCAAAGAATTCAAGAACAAGAGATCTGGAATAGAGAATGGGGAAATCTAATGAATGATCCAGACCCCTTTCAGAGAAAAAATCTACCAAACTCAGCTTTTCAAACACAGCAAAATTTCTTTTCTTTTCTACTACAAAGACCCGATGGAAATTTGTAGAAAACTGAATTTCAGCTTCTGGGGTAAATAAAAGGGAAGAGTGTTTTAGACTTATATTGTATGGAGAAGAAGGAACACGAATATAAGACTTACGTGTCCTGGATGCAAATTTAGATGTGGAACTGCCATTTGCTTAGACATTTGTGTGACCAGTTGTGTAAACAACTGCAAGTGCAGCTGGAATTTTGGGATGAACTAGGGAGGTTTGTTTGGGCTTCTTCCTGCTATGGATTTCAATATCACTCACTGTGTCTTCCATGCCTAGGGAGGCAGTAGCATCACTAGAATCATCAAATTGGGACGATGATCCTTCCTCAATCATAGCCAGAGCGTCTTCTTTCCTTGTTGAGCTTCTGGTTCGCCTTTTATGGTTGTTCTCCCCCTGAATGTTGGCCGGAGTTGTCGCCTGAACCCCAGTCAGAGCTATTGCCTTTTTCACCGGAGTTTGAGCCTTGATCAGAGTGACTATTGGAAAATAATCTTCATTGAACCCTTTCATCGGAGAGGGCTCTTGTAAAGGGGTTTCCTCTTCATCAGAGGAGTCATACAGAATCAATTTTCGCCTTTCACCAGTGGTTTACTTTGTTTTGGGGTTGGGGGCTTTAGGAGTTTTCTTCGGCCCAGTGGCTCTTGAACCTCGAAAAATAATTGACTTACCAAAGTCGATTAGCCGGTGAGATCGTCGTGTACCCGACACTGGAGGTAGACGAGCGGCATGAACATCTTCAAGGATGTTTTGATTTTCGACATTTATTGCCATATTTTGCTGCCCAAGAGAGCTCACGTTCATATGAGGAACGTATTGGGGCTCGTTGATGAGGTCTGCAAAATGGTATTACAGCCGGAGGTCGCCGGAGCCGAGGAAGATGACGGAGACACCATGGATTTTATCTGCACATGTTAGAGAGAGAGAAGAGCAGATAAAAATAAAGAGAATTATGAGGAGAGTTGTAAGAGGAAATGTGAGGAGATTTGTGACAAGACTTGTTCGAGTAACTTTATAACACAACATTGATGAGAGATACTCATTACCTGCCTTGGAACTCAGAATAGGAGAAGGAGAAGGATCTGTGTGATGGAGAGTTGTTTACCTTTTGGACTTCCTTCATCATAACAGATTAGTGATGGAAAATCTGAATTCTTACCATATTTTGTGATAAAATTTGCTTTCCTTATCCGAAAAAAGAAAAAAAATCCTTCATTGATCAACATCCCACCGTAGTCTCCTTTGACTGATAGAGTTCTCAAACACCTCATCATAAAATTATCATTGAACACAGTAGAAGTATTAGGTCAAGAATCATTAGTAACAACAAATATTTGATCATATTTTTACCAAGATTTTCGAATGACCTAATTTGTTACATTATGCCTATTATGAAAAACAATGCACACAAAGTGAAGATTTAATCTCAATAAATTGCAACATAGTATGACTATATCACATATTGACAAAATTTTGACCTACAAGAAGTCAATGAGATGACCCTCAATCATTTAGCCTCTAGCTATGTCTCCATATTTCAGTCACTGAGAAGTAGCTATTCACTCTCACACCATAGTGCTTGCCCAAATTTTTATCCCAAGTGATGCAACAATAAGACATTTGTAACGACCCTGACCCTAGGCACCAATTTCAGTATTTTATTATATGCTTTTAAAAATTTATGTTAACTTTATGTGTTCATTTATGTCTTTAATTTCTTATTTTGAGACAATATGGTTGAGAAATAATTTGAGGATCTTAGGAATTCCTAGAGAAAGTAAATAAAGCATCTTAAAGGAAAATAAAAATAGAAAATAAATAAAGGGTATGATGAAGTTAAAATGTGTGGAATAATGAATTAGAAGTGAGGGTTTAAATTAAATGTGGGAAGTCTTTATTTATTAAAGGAGTCAACTTATTTTAAAATGGGTAAGCTTTGAATTATTTAGAAGAGGGGGGCCAATTCCCTCTTCATTCCAAATCCCTCCAAGTGTCCCCTCTCCTCTCCCCATACTCTCTCCATCCGCCCTCCCCCCTTCCATCATCCTCCTCACTCTCCTTCCTCCTTCTTCATTTTTCTTCTTGTTCTTTCTCCAAGCCATGGAAGCTCTCAAACCCTTTTCTTGAAGCTAAGCCATTCTTCATCAAATTCAAGTCTAAGGGTAGTTTTGGAGTTGGATCATCTAGGAGAATCCATCAAGTGAGAAAGATCAACCTTCCACATTAAAATCCTAAGGTGAGTTATTATGACTTCCCTTCTTTGTATGCTCATGAATGATTTGATGTTGTGATTGTTTTTATAATGGTTGTTTGATACCTTGGAAACCTTCTTGGAGTTGGGGAATTAGTTAATGTTATGGAATGTTATTGTTGTTCATAAGAAATGATTAAGAGTGTGAGAAAATGTGTTGATTTGGATTAAGATGGTTAATCATGAAAAAAATGGAAGTAAAATGGGTTGAGTTAATTTTAGAGAATTAACTTGAAATGAGTTGATAAAATGGGTTGAAAATAATCTAGGATTATGTTATTTCGGGGTTTAAAGGATTTGGGATAATGTCGTAAAATGAGGAAATTCTTTTGGTAATCATAATAGTTAAGAAGGTTTAAAGAAAGGAAAAGAACCTAGGTAAACAAGGATTTGGAAAATAATTTGGCTGGACAGGGGCTTTGGGCGGTCGCCCAAGTGGTGATGAGCGGCCGCCCATCTAGGCAGAAATAGGGCTTTGGGAAATCCCTCTTGGGCGGTCGCCCAAGAGGCTATGGGCGGGCGCCCACGAGGGCAGCAGGTTGGTGTGTTTTGAAGACCACTTGGGCGGTCGCCCAAGTGGCATGGGCGGTCGCCCATGTTGGCAGAAGTTGGTCCAATTCCTTGTCCTTCTGAATTTTCAATAGTAAACCCCTAGCATGATCCTCAACCAATATAAAGTAGTAGAACCCAATCTTTTCGGGGTATGAATAAATCCTTTAACTTAGATTAAAGTAGGATTTGGGCCACTTAAGCATTGTGACTGCAACTTAATAAATTTAACTTGAATCTCTATCGGGACTTTGTAATCTGGATCATTGTCCGGAAATTGGTTGTTAGGATTGATGCGTACTTCACCAATGTGGTTCGAACTTGGGAAGTAGATCATGAACTCTTATTAAGATTTTCCGAGGTTGTGTGATGACTTCGTATGAATTGTATATGACATGTTGTTATGTTATTTATCCCCTTCGTGGATTATTTGGCAAGAGTTATGTGTCTTCCAAAGTGTGGAATATTTGACACGTTGTTATGTTATCCCAATGTGTGGATATGTTTACTATGTGGTTATATGGATACCTTACTTGAATGTATATTCGTTAAGGGTATTATGCATAGTGTATTACTTAAATGTTGCATTATGGTATTGATTGGCATGAGTATACATTACCATGTTGTTATATTATTATCCCGTTTTGTGGATTTATTTCAAGTATCTATTATGTGCTTGAACGTGTTCTTGTTCGGGTGGGTATGATGGAATTCAATCAATTATGGATTTGTTCTATAAGTGATTGAAGGTACATCATACCGGTGACCCTTCCCCTCTCGTGGCCACGGAGTGGGTGCTAACGACCGTATTGAGCATGAAGAAGCCTTTGAGCACTGTTGCGATTGTTGTATGGAGGAAGATATTATTGTTGGATACTCTATTATAGGTATCTTTGCTTATATGGATCTCTGGGGTATGAGTCCTATAAGAGGTGAATGTGCTGGAGGAAATTCACCAAAGAGTGGAGTTTTACTCCCACGTTGTACGACTTATTGTTCAGACGGGAAAAGGTAAAATGAGGTAACGTAAGGTGTTTACCGCTTTCATAATGTGTTAAGTGTTGCCATGCTACGTGTTGCATCTTGTATGGCATCTTGCTGCATCCATAATAGCTCATTGAGATTTATTATCACCCCTCTCCCTTTACTGTTTTAGATCCCGAGACAGGTGGACCGACCAAGTAAGGGCGGAAAGGAGTTTAGAAGTGATATTTTGGGAATTGTCGGGTTATGTTTAGATTGGTGTAGAAAGTGTATTTTTGTATAATTCATTTATGGAGTTGTATTTATAAATCTTAATTTTATGTTATAACCAATACCTTTTTGTAACTAAGATAGTTTCTTACTTCATAAGTTAGTCAACTATTGCTCCTTGGTGAAAAGGTGTAGAGATATTTTGAAATGGTTTTTAACAATTGTTTTTATATTTGAAAGTTAAATAAAAGTTTTTTTTAAATTAAAGGAAATTTGGGTTAGTTTGAGGACGCCCCAGCTCGGGACACGTGTAGGTTCCGGGTCGGGGTCCTCACAGTTGGTATCAGAGCTCGGTTAGAGTTCTCGGGTAGAGTCTAGCTGAGTGAGAGTGTGTGATAACTGACGTCGAGGGTTTAATGCAGGAAATTGTTATATGACAGAAAAGGATAATGACCAACCAAAGGAATCAAGGGAAGGTGAGTTATTGAAAAGATAGATTTCCCCACCATCATTTGAGGTAATTTACCTGTCTCAGGAGTTAGGGTTCATACTTTTATAAATCCCTGTTCATTCGTTCTCATGTGGCATTACATTTCATCTTTTATTTGCATAATTGGCCTAAAAGTTGCCTTATGTGTTGGAGGTTCTATTCCTACGGGAGAGTACCCTGAATCATTATTGTTTATCATGGTGATTATGATTTGGGAGGACTGTCGCAAGAAGCGAGTCTCCTTATTTATGTTTGATTTGCCTCCGTGGGTGGTAGAGGCGGATGAGTCATTATTGCTATTTTATCACATATGCATAAATGTCGAAAGTATGGCCTAATTAAGAGTGGTTTATGGTTGTATAATTTGCGTAAGTATTTATACATTGGTATCTCGTGGTGGAGACTAGATATATGAAGACTAGTATTGAAAGTGATAGTCTAAGTGAGATTATATGAGTTATAAATTATCGCGAGTAAGAGATCCTATGGAACTAATATATCTTTGCCTTAGGTGCTATAAGTATTCTCTAAGGAGAGATTGATTGAATTCTTGCTACTAAATTGAATAGGAAATCAGATATTTTTGTAAGTAATATCACCCTATAAGTTGACTAAGTGGTGTTTTTCAAGTGAGTTTCAAAAATGGGTTTTCATCAGGTATCATACCAGGGTATTGAAGCTGAGTGGATATAAGTCACTATTTCGGTATTCGGATCCCTAGATAGAGTATACAAATTGGGATGATGGAATCGATGATTCAACTTAAGAAATTAATTGATAAAGAAGATAACTAGCTTAGCGATTCTCAGTAAGGATAAATTGTTACTGTATTTAGAAAAGATGATACTTGGTGGTTATTCATAGATTAGAGAGATCTCAAATAGGTAACTGTGAAGAATAAGTATTCGTTATCCCTTGTTGATGATTTGTATGACTGATTTTAGAAACTAGTAGGATTGCCAAATGGTTATTAGTTGAAATTTTCGGAGTGTTACGATTGTAGAGAATAATTGTTGTAAGGATGTACTTAAGACAACATTTGTATCTAGTATGACCGTTTTGGTGCAGGGTGGTGTGTTGGTTATGGAGAAGTAAATAGGGTAAATATGAAGAAGTGTAATAGATGTAGTTATTGGTGACTTATAGGATCAACTTTAGGAATTGATAATATATGTATACGGATTGTTTTGAGAGACGATTATCATTAGTTGAGTAAATAAAATGAGGATGATTTCACCCTATAGGTCGACTTAGTTGCGTGACTCATATGAGGAATTAGTGTGGTGTTCGGTAGGTATTGGCGTTATGTGAATTTTGAGTTGTTGATGGTTATCGAGAGGTAAGTTAGTTACAGTACTATTAAGGTGTAATCGCAATTTGAGGATGATTTACCTAGTTTATAATCTTAATGATTGTTTTAAGTGTTATTTATCGGGATAGTATTAGTATCGCAAGATTTTGTTTTCTTATAAAGAATTTAACTAAGTATAAATATTATGAGTGGTGGCTATACTATAAATAGAGGTCGAACAAGAATATTATGTTAAAAATTGTTTTAAATATGTTTTAGAACTTGGGATTTTATATTGGACCTCTGTGTGAGTATTTGTGCTTTTCGGGGATAGTTTGATTTAATAAGGTCAATGAACAGTTTTTTTTTTTTTGTGTGCATTAAAATCTGTGAGTAATTTAATTATCTACCACTGGTATGGGACGGTTGTAGATAATTAGATCGCTCGAGTTATTTTGTTAACGTTTTGATCTTTTAAAAATTTCTTAAAGATTTTTAGTGGGTTAGTTAATTAAAGCGGTATGGGACAGTTTTAAATAAATAAACCATTCGAGTCTCACTAGATCTCTTTTTGTCTATCCTTTGGTATCCTAAAGATGTAATTTGTGCAGAAGCTCGTAGGAAGGCAACTTATTTTCCCTATAGTGATTAATTGTATTAAAAGTAGTGATCCGAGAAATAATTGATAAATTGTGGAGTTATTAATGTGGAAGTCGCTGTAGACTTGGTTTTTGTATTGGAGTTGGATCGGCTCCGTTGTGGGCGGCCAACCTTTTGAGTTGAATAATTATCTGTCACTGGACCTGAACATAATTGGAACTTTGAATGGTGATAATAGAATGTTGAAGTTAGAAGATTTATTAAAATACTTAGAGTTCTAGGTGAACTTAAGAGTATTAAAACGATGGGTTTTGTGATTGAGTTACCTTGGAAGTAAAAAGGAGTAGGTTGTTTATTTATAGAAGGTTGATTGTATTTTCTACTCATTGTATATGTTTATAGTGATGCAGTTCTTTGATCAAGTCCTCATTTATGTTAGGGGATCGTTTAGTGGTATAAACCCCATAGTATTAAATGGATTGGATAGACATCAATTGGGAAGGATCATTTTAGAATGTATGGATGCTATTAAGTTTGACCTTGCAAAAATTTGAGGGATAATTACGTATTGTTGAGGTTATGCTACGGGCGGGTACAATGGAAGTTAGTGGTCAATAGGACTTATGGTTCCCGGAGGTTGAGTGCGTATAATAGCAGTTATCCTTCTAGCATTTAGACAAAACCTTATGAGGTGTGGTTTGGGAAGAAAATATCGATCTCTAAATTGTTGGGGTGATTTGACTCATAGACTGACTTGGAGCAGCTTATAGATTATTAAAGTTTTAAATACAATATTGTAATGTATTGGGTGAGATAAGTTGTAATACTTTCATTTATTTATATTGTTATTGAGGTCGTGAAAATTCGGGTTAAGTAATAAGTGTAAGGTATTCTTGGAATATTAAGTTGTAGTATCATATCATTAATGGAATTAGAATCTTGGGGAAGAAATCACAACATTGAAGAGACTAATTGAGAATTGAAGTCTGAGGTATACTTGTAACCGAGGCGAGTTGATCAGTTAGGTAAGTGATAGTCAAATTCGGGACGAATTTTCTTTAAGGGGGAGTGAGTGTAACGACCCTGACCCTAGGCACCAATTTCAGTATTTTATTATATGCTTTTAAAAATTTATGTTAACTTTATGTGTTCATTTATGTCTTTAATTTCTTATTTTGAGACAATATGGTTGAGAAATAATTTGAGGATCTTAGGAATTCCTAGAGAAAGTAAATAAAGCATCTTAAAGGAAAATAAAAATAGAAAATAAATAAAGGGTATGATGAAGTTAAAATGTGTGGAATAATGAATTAGAAGTGAGGGTTTAAATTAAATGTGGGAAGTCTTTATTTATTAAAGGAGTCAACTTATTTTAAAATGGGTAAGCTTTGAATTATTTAGAAGAGGGGGGCCAATTCCCTCTTCATTCCAAATCCCTCCAAGTGTCCCCTCTCCTCTTCCCATACTCTCTCCATCCGCCCCCCCCCCTTCCATCATCCTCCTCACTCTCCTTCCTCCTTCTTCATTTTTCTTCTTGTTCTTTCTCCAAGCCATGGAAGCTCTCAAACCCTTTTCTTGAAGCTAAGCCATTCTTCATCAAATTCAAGTCTAAGGGTAGTTTTGGAGTTGGATCATCTAGGAGAATCCATCAAGTGAGAAAGATCAACCTTCCACATTAAAATCCTAAGGTGAGTTATTATGACTTCCCTTCTTTGTATGCTCATGAATGATTTGATGTTGTGATTGTTTTTATAATGGTTGTTTGATACCTTGGAAACCTTCTTGGAGTTGGGGAATTAGTTAATGTTATGGAATGTTATTGTTGTTCATAAGAAATGATTAAGAGTGTGAGAAAATGTGTTGATTTGGATTAAGATGGTTAATCATGAAAAAAATGGAAGTAAAATGGGTTGAGTTAATTTTAGAGAATTAACTTGAAATGAGTTGATAAAATGGGTTGAAAATCTTGTGGAAAATAATCTAGGATTATGTTATTTCGGGGTTTAAAGGATTTGGGATAATGTAGTAAAATGAGGAAATTCTTTTGGTAATCATAATAGTTAAGAAGGTTTAAAGAAAGGAAAAGAACCTAGGTAAACAAGGATTTGGAAAATAATTTGGCTGGACAGGGGCTTTGGGCGGTCGCCCAAGTGGTGATGAGCGGCCGCCCATCTAGGCAGAAATAGGGCTTTGGGAAATCCCTCTTGGGCGGTCGCCCAAGAGGCTATGGGCGGGCGCCCACGAGGGCAGCAGGTTGGTGTGTTTTGAAGACCACTTGGGCGGTCGCCCAAGTGGCATGGGCGGTCGCCCATGTTGGCAGAAGTTGGTCCAATTCCTTGTCCTTCTGAATTTTCAATAGTAAACCCCTAGCATGATCCTCAACCAATATAAAGTAGTAGAACCCAATCTTTTCGGGGTATGAATAAATCCTTTAACTTAGATTAAAGTAGGATTTGGGCCATGACGAACGTCGAAAACGTCAAAAATAAAATTCCAACTCAACTATCTACAATTGATTTGTAGATAGGGTAAGTAGGGTCGAACCACCGAGACACGTATTTCAAAGTAGAAAAAATTATTGCTATGAAAAAGATTTAATAAAAACGAGGGTTTTGTTGTTTTTTTTAAAAACTAATGCTTTTGAAGAAAAAACTAAATTTATATAAAAGAGAATTTAACAATAAAACGGAATGGAATTCTCGGAATTGGGTTCACAATTATGCTCAAATTTCAATAATCATCAATCAAAGTACACTTGGGGTTCGTTCTTACGAAATTATGATTGGGACACTTAGGCGGGTGATTTGCAATCAAGTGCTTCCAACTAATCTATTCCCTTGGCCCGTTCATAGATTAATTGAAAACCCATTTAGAAAAGAAGAACATCAAGAACCACAATTCTTATGAATCTTTTGGCGGGGATTCAACAAATTATGATTATCAAGCAAAGACTAATTACAATTGCGAATTTGGCGGTTCACAATTATAATTCAAGATCATTCAAGAACACATATGGCATGCAACATACATATTCTAAAATTCCATTAAAAACTACTTAATAATCCCAAGTCTTACAATGAAAAAGATGAAAATTAAAACTTAAAACATGAAATTGTTACCTCCAATCCCAAGAACTAGATGCTTAGCTATCCATTAGAAAATATGATGAACACCAAAAGAAAATAAAAAGAAAAAAAAAATAAAATAAAAAAATGAAAAGATGATAAAACTGCCCATAGTGTGTTACTCCTTCTTCAATATTAATACCCACGGCTGAGAAATAAATTGCACCCTTTTAATTCCTAGGTAACAGTCACCATTAAACCATTAATCAAGATTAAGCCCAACTAAAAACAAAGCCCATGCCCTTTCAATCCTTGGCCCAACTCCTTGCAATCCCTCGGCCAGATCATGCACATTGGCCGGCCACCTTCACCATTTGGCCCCAACTTGCTTCAGTTTTGTACCAAGCAGTATTCGGTTCGTCCCTTAATTGCAACGTCTTCTTTTTTTCGCATTTTGGACATTACAAAAATTTCTAAAAATTTATGTTGCACTTTCCTTCGGCTTCCATATTTTCACTTTTCCCCCGAAACTTTAGAGAACCATTTTTCCAACTTTCAAAATGGGCACAAAATGCTCCTAATTTGCTCAATCTTTACTTGGACTCCTGAAACTAAATAAACACTAAAAACACACATTAAAACACACAAAACTCAAGGATTAAGCTACGTATAAGTTCATAAAGTATTCCATGGATGAGTGTAAAACTCACTCATCAAATACCCCCAAACTTACACATTTGCTAGTCCTCGAGCAAACACTAACATAAACTATATACGATATAAAACTAAACTGACACAAAAATAAAGACAAATTACTCTACCAAATAATTAACTATGTCCCCACATTCTTGCATGTTCCACAATTGCACAAATCACACATTACAATCAACCGCCGGATAAACACATTTAACTATGCAAGTATAAATATATTTTCCCATTAATTGTAGCATCTTACTTAACCATTATAATTACACCATAAATCTCAATGCAAATATCCTCTCTCCCTTTATTCACAACCAAAATCCATTTTTACAAAGCTAAGTACACCAACCATCTTTTATTTTATGGACTTTATTTATCAAACAACAACGCATTTTAAACACAAAGAATGAATACTCCCATGAAACAACTACAACCCCCCCAAACTTGATCATTTAAGCACACTTTAAAATCTACTACCGTTCAAGTAGGGAACACTGTAGCAGCGAACTCCATGCCCCTAATACTAAGTAGAGATTTATTTAAAGGTTTTGAGAGTTAGCCACTTCGGTATCGAGCTTGGTACGGACCATCACGGCGGTAAAGCTCTTCCTCCATAACGCTACTGCATACCCAGAAATCTGGTTAAGCTAGAATAATCCCTAACCAATTAATCTACGCGTCTGGAGGTATCACCGAGTATGAATTGAATTGCCATTGCTCTCATTCCCTTATTTTTTTTTCTTTTTTCTTTCTCAAGATAACAAGGGGGGGTTCCATTTACAACCAAGGAGTATTCATCTTACAATTCGCCTAATGTTGCTATTTGATAAACAAATTCACTAACTCAAAAGATGATGGTGTACTCTAAACTTTATAAAAAGAATCAAAATTGTCAACAAAGAGATTATTTACATGACTTATTATGAGATTTATGACACAACTATAACCTTTAAGCAATGCACCAAAATTAATCAAAAATATACCAAGACTTGCATATACAGATTATCACACCATATTATCCTCATTAGCGGTCACAAAAGATCACATACAATTATGGAACACCAAGAATGATAACAAAACACTATACAATAAAAGGACATAACTAACTACTTTTTTTTCATTTTTTTTTTCATCATTTTTTTTTTTTAATAATAAACTAAATTAACTAACCTAAAAAAACCAACACGAAATATATACATTCCCACCCCCAAACTTAATATACACATTGTCCCTAATGTGAATAAAAAAAACAAAACAAAACACAAATATAAATAAGAATGATGAGATACTTACAACGTCAATCAGCCGAGAGACCCGCACTACGGGAATGTTATTCACCCGCGCATCCAACTTCTCCACATTTGCACACCAGCTCGAGTCCGTCCCATCACCCAATTAATGACAATTTTTATTGAAATGAACAATTGATGTGTGGGTTGAATCAGTGGGGAACCAACCCAAATCCACAAAACCCAAATGAGAAATCCCCTTCCCAACCACGATTAAAAACGTCAAATCAGTCTGAGGGTCCAAAACAAACAATTTGAAGCAAAAACAACAATGTGGCCAAGGATTGCACAGTGGGCCAAATGGCGTGGAGTGAGGGCCGGATTGCAGAGGGTTTTGGCTTGTAATGGAGAGGGCATGGAGGGAGTTAGGGTCCGTTTGATTGAAGAAGGAGGGGAAGTGAAATGGTGAAGGGGATTCGCGATTGACGGGAGATTGGAAGAAGGAAACGGGAAGAGTGTGGCGAGTTTGGAAGAACTTACCGAATATCTGAAGCTTTGGCCGGAATCAATGAAGTTTTTGACCGGAATTGATGAAACTTTGGCGGATTTTGTGCACCTTGGACGGAATTGATGGAGGTTTTTGGGGAGGGTTTTGGAGCGGAAAATGGGAAGGACTGATAATGGTGGATGTGGGTTAGGGAAGAAGGGTTTTGGCCGAAATTGGGGAGAGACGAGGGAGAATTTTCGCTGGAATTGGGTTGGGTTTTGGTCGATTTTCAGTTTGGTGAAGAAGGGGTTGTTGCCGGATATGAGAGGGTTAGGCGATGAAACTGGAGAAACAGGGGGAAGACATGGGTTTTGGGACGGGGAGGAGGAAGTTAGTGGTCTAAGATGGTAACTGACGGGAAGAGTGTTAATGGTGACAGAGGGTTAGGGTTGGGCGGTCGCTCACAACCCTTGGGCGGTCGCCCATCAATCCAGCAGTTTGACAATGTTTTGCAATTTTAACATGGGAGGTCGCCCACATTTTCTTGGGAGATCGCCCATCAGTCCAGCAGTTTGCACTTAACCTTTGACTACCAAACAAACTTCATGGCCATGATAATTTTCATGGGTAGGCATGAAATGCTCAGATTCACTCATTTTCCTTCACATCACAAATAAAATCAAGTAAAATAGCACTGTTTCACGAAAAGAATATATATATAATTTTTTATTTTATTTTAATTTTTTTTTTAAATTGAAAACATTTAAATGAAAACAATGAAATCGAAGTGATGAAAACAAAGGAACAATTAATTTTTTTTTTTTATTATTTATTTTTATTAAAATAAAGGAACTAAAAATTAAACTACTCACCTTGGGTTGCCTCCCAAGTAGCGCTTTTGTTTAAGGTCGTATAGCTAGACCAATGCCAAAGTTATCTTAACCTTCACCTTCCTTCCTTTTGCCCACTTCACCGTCTCGCGGGTCTTCACTTTCAATTGTAGCCCCATAAATATTCCTTTTGATATATGATCATTTAGGACCCAAGGGAATTTTTGACTTTTGAATTTCTTGGGCTTCTTCTCACGGGAGTCCTTGCCACTTTCTCCGTCTTCAAAGATGGGAGGGATCACAAAAATAATGGAGAATTCGTCATCGGCATTTTCCATGAGTAGAGGTTGGTGTTCATTCATACATGGCTTATCGATCTTGGCGAGAATGACCATTTCTTCTCGAAATTCATTGTCCCGCATCTCACCATATAGAGCAAGCTCTATTTCATCAACTTGCTCATGCCATGATTTCTCTACAATTTCTCCCGTCTCCATACAACCCGAACTATCATACAATGGCACTTCACTAGAATTTTCATAGGAGGTTTTACAGACAAAATCCTCCATTTCATTTTCCAAAAGTGGCTCTTGTTGTAGTTCATTCTCAAGTTCTTCATCGGAGTCTTCATAGACAAAGTTCCCCAATGAGTCCCCCAATAGTTGTTCTTTGGGTTGTGCATGGATTAGGGTCGAATTTCGATTCCTCACTGCCTCTAACAATTTGTCCAAAATTTGTTGCGCTGCCACCATAAACTTTTGCAAAGTTTCCTCCACACTTGGCCTCACAGGCCCTTGTTGCTGCGGTTGTGGCATCGGTGGTTGGTATTGTTGCTGAAAATGACCTTGCCATTGATTTCCTCCCCATGAAAAGTCGGGATGATTCCTCCAACCCGGATTGTAAGAGTTGAAAAATTGATCATTTCGCACTCTTGGTTGGAAAGAATTTATTGCGTTGAATTTCTTAAGAAATTCTGAAAATTGACCTCGCAATGGACACCCCATAATATCATGGGTATTTGAATTACAAATTAAGCAACTTGCACACGACTGATAGATGTCATAGTTATACATCCTTGAGTCCACTTCAGCAACACTAAGTTAAAACAAAAATATATACAAAATAATATTTACAATAGCAAATAATTAAATCAACTTCAAAAAACGCGTCCCCGGCAACGGCGCCAAATTTTTGACGAACGTCGAAAACGTCAAAAATAAAATTCCAACTCAACTATCTACAATTGATTTGTAGATAGGGTAAGTAGGGTCGAACCACCGAGACACGTATTTCAAAGTAGAAAAAATTATTGCTATGAAAAAGATTTAATAAAAACGAGGGTTTTGTTGTTTTTTTTAAAAACTAATGCTTTTGAAGAAAAACTAAATTTATATAAAAGAGAATTTAACAATAAAACGGAATGGAATTCTCGGAATTGGGTTCACAATTATGCTCAAATTTCAATAATCATCAATCAAAGTACACTTGGGGTTCGTTCTTACGAAATTATGATTGGGACACTTAGGCGGGTGATTTGCAATCAAGTGCTTCCAACTAATCTATTCCCTTGGCCCGTTCATAGATTAATTGAAAACCCATTTAGAAAAGAAGAACATCAAGAACCACAATTCTTATGAATCTTTTGGCGGGGATTCAACAAATTATGATTATCAAGCAAAGACTAATTACAATTGCGAATTTGGCGGTTCACAATTATAATTCAAGATCATTCAAGAACACATATGGCATGCAACATACATATTCTAAAATTCCATTAAAAACTACTTAATAATCCCAAGTCTTACAATGAAAAAGATGAAAATTAAAACTTAAAACATGAAATTGTTACCTCCAATCCCAAGAACTAGATGCTTAGCTATCCATTAGAAAATATGATGAACACCAAAAGAAAATAAAAAGAAAAAAAAAATAAAATAAAAAAATGAAAAGATGATAAAGCGCCAATAGTGTGTTACTCCTTCTTCAATATTAATACCCACTGAGAAATAAATTGCACCCTTTTAATTCCTAGGTAACAGTCACCATTAAACCATTAATCAAGATTAAGCCCAACTAAAAACAAAGCCCATGCCCTTTCAATCCTTGGCCCAACTCCTTGCAATCCCTCGGCCAGATCATGCACATTGGCCGGCCACCTTCACCATTTGGCCCCAACTTGCTTCAGTTTTGTACCAAGCAGTATTCGGTTCGTCCCTTAATTGCAACGTCTTCTTTTTTTCGCATTTTGGACATTACAAAAATTTCTAAAAATTTATGTTGCACTTTCCTTCGGCTTCCATATTTTCACTTTTCCCCCGAAACTTTAGAGAACCATTTTTCCAACTTTCAAAATGGGCACAAAATGCTCCTAATTTGCTCAATCTTTACTTGGACTCCTGAAACTAAATAAACACTAAAAACACACATTAAAACACACAAAACTCAAGGATTAAGCTACGTATAAGTTCATAAAGTATTCCATGGATGAGTGTAAAACTCACTCATCAGGCCACTTAAGCATTGTGACTGCAACTTAATAAATTTAACTTGAATCTCTATCGGGACTTTGTAATCTGGATCATTGTCCGGAAATTGGTTGTTAGGATTGATGCGTACTTCACCAATGTGGTTCGAACTTGGGAAGTAGATCATGAACTCTTATTAAGATTTTCCGAGGTTGTGTGATGACTTCGTATGAATTGTATATGACATGTTGTTATGTTATTTATCCCCTTTGTGGATTATTTGGCAAGAGTTATGTGGCTTCCAAAGTGTGGAATATTTGACACGTTGTTATGTTATCCCAATGTGTGGATATGTTTACTATGTGGTTATATGGATACCTTACTTGAATGTATATTCGTTAAGGGTATTATGCATAGTGTATTACTTAAATGTTGCATTATGGTATTGATTGGCATGAGTATACATTACCATGTTGTTATATTATTATCCCGTTTTGTGGATTTATTTCAAGTATCTATTATGTGCTTGAACGTGTTCTTGTTCGGGTGGGTATGATGGAATTCAATCAATTATGGATTTGTTCTATAAGTGATTGAAGGTACATCATACCGGTGACCCTTCCCCCTCTGTGGCCACGGAGTGGGGCTGTGCTAACGACTGTATTGAGCATGAAGAAGCCTTTACAGACCTGTTGCGATTGTTGTATGGAGGGAAGATATTATTGTTGGATACTCTATTATAGGTATCTTTGCTTATATGGATCTCTGGGGTATGAGTCCTATAAGAGGTGAATGTGCTGGAGGCAATTCACCAAAGAGTGGAGTTTTACTCCCACGTTGTACGACTTATTGTTCAGACGGGAAAAGGTAAAATGAGGTAACGTAAGGTGTTTACCGCTTTCATAATGTGTTAAGTGTTGCCATGCTACGTGTTGCATCTTGTATGGCATCTTGCTGCATCCATAATAGCTCATTGAGATTTATTATCACCCCTCTCCCTTTACTGTTTTAGATCCCGAGACAGGTGGACCGACCAAGTAAGGGCGGAAAGGAGTTTAGAAGTGATATTTTGGGAATTGTCGGGTTATGTTTAGATTGGTGTAGAAAGTGTATTTTTGTATAATTCATTTATGGAGTTGTATTTATAAATCTTAATTTTATGTTATAACCAATACCTTTTTGTAACTAATATAGTTTCTTACTTCATAAGTTAGTCAACTATTGCTCCTTGGTGAAAAGGTGTAGAGATATTTTGAAATGGTTTTTAACAATTGTTTTTATATTTGAAAGTTAAATAAAAGTTTTTTTTAAATTAAAGGAAATTTGGGTTAGTTTGAGGACGCCCCAGCTCGGGACACGTGTAGGTTCCGGGTCGGGGTCCTCACAACATTGACATTGACCACATGAGTGGAAGCTTCAAAATAAATGGAGGCAGCTTGTTTTTCTCAATGACCTTAGATTAGACACCCACTCCATGATAATTATCACAAGAAAATTTTAACAAGGGAATTTTATCACCAAGTTAGGAGAGATCTCACATTCAAGAGTCACAATAGTGTCAATAATGAGAAATAGACAAGTGATCACAAGAGATAATCGTGCAATGCATGAGCAGGAACTGTATTTATTTTTATTTTTTGTGTTTTCTGTAACATACAATTATACAGAGATACAGATAGTTGTCTGCACAGTTGTGCAGTTATCTGTGATCACACAAACCGAGAGACTTCTTAAGGGAAGAAAATCTCTCATAATCCAAAGCATTGGTAAATATATCAGCAAGTTGATATGTTGTTCCAATATGTTCAAGAGTAATAATTCTTTGTTCAACAAGATCTCTTATAAAGTGGTGCCAAATATCTATGTGTTTTGTACGGGAGTGTTGTACAAGATTTTTATTAATATCTTTGGTACTCATGTTATCACAAAATACTGTTAGGGTTTCACTTTTCAATCCATAATCCTTTATCATTTAGTTTATCCATAACAGTTGGGTACAACAACTACCTACTGCCACATATTCAGATTCAGCAGTAGATAACGAAACACAGTTTTGTTTTTTACTAAACCAAGACACTAGATTATTCCCTAAATAGAAACACCCACCAGTGATGCACTTTCTATCATCCGTATTCCCAGTCCAGTCATAATCACTAATCCCACCAAGTTTGTGTTTGTATATCTTGTATAGCTTAACCCCAAGTGAGTGGTACTCCCAACATATCTTATAATACGTTTCACAGCTTTTAAGTGGGATACTTTGGGGTCAGCTTGATACCTGGTACAAAGGCACACACTGAACATTATGTCAGGTCTGCTAGCCGTAAGATACATCAAGCTCCCTATTATACTCCTATAGAGGGTGTGATCAATACTTTCACCTCCCTCATCTTTACAAAGCTTTTGGGATGATCACATAGGAGTTTTTCACGTGTGAAGCATTATCAAGCCCATGTTTCTTTACCAAATTCTTTGCATACTTGGATTGTGAAACTGACATTCCTTATTTTGTTTGAATGATTTGAAGACCGAGAAAGAATTTCAGTTCCCCAACCATACTCATTTCGAATGTGGATGTCATACTGTAACGCCCCCAAAACCTGGTCCTATTTCAGGATCCAAATTTTAGATGCATTACTTATCTAACAAAAACTAATCTCAAATAATAACCTCAAGATTTATTATAAAATAATTTCTTCACAGTACATTTATTCATCCCTATTAGTGTAGGGTTACAATACCTGTGATAAAATAGATTTATTAAAAATATTCTTAATAACTAATCTTCAACTTTCAATAGTTCACCCTAGCCTTCGTCCAACCGTCTAACTTGGAAGGTAGAGAAGAAAAGGAAGGGGTGAGCGAATAATGCTCAGCAAGATCTTATACGGACCTCTTCGGGTACTAAGAAGAGGTGACCGCAAAATACTAACCGGTTATGAATGATTTCCAATAATATAATATAACAAAAGAAGCGAATAAACTCAAATACGAAGTTTTAACAAATATCAATACGAAATACTAAACGAATAATCAAGTCACATATATAGTATATAGCATGATCATATAAGCGGTCCAACGACCTCAATAAACACTAAAACTCACAAAGGGTACGAAAAGCCCACAGAGAGCACTAAAGCCCACGAAGAGAACAAATGGCTCACAAAGAGCCCCAAAAACTAAGTAGTGTATCCGGAACACCCCACTACTAATCCTCAGTAGTGAAATGCCTTAATAGGCCAAATCAAAATACCTCGTCACTACGGGTTGTTTAACTTAATATGATCATGCATAGAACGAAAGGATAACGATTTAACGATTGCAACTTAAGAAACAAAAAGTGATAACGAATCACAAAATAAGTTTTCTCTAGCGAATACAATAATATGAAAACCAATAGTGTGAAATTAATGAAAATAATTTAATTTCACGAAGGCCAACAATGTAGGATTTATTTGAAAGACGTAAGTTCGAAGGAGGCAAAGCAAATGCTAACTGATGTTAGCTTAACATTTCGAAAACGGTAATTTTCAAGAAAACATAGGAATCCTAACCAAGAGAGTCAAGAAATCAATAAATCTAAGGACGTATAATCACTTACCTCAATTACGCAACTTTAAGGAAAACTTGAACACGTACAAGTCACCTAAGCTCGTTTCCCAAAATCTAAAATCAAATATAAAGTATTACAATCCATTTTACTGATCTCTTTTACTAAATTAAAAGTTTAGAATGATGTTCATTAATAGTTAAGGGTTAATTTATAATTTCCCAATCTCGAAGGTTCCCATAAATAATTATAGACTTAGGGTGGGGTCAAACTAAAATTTTCAGAATGTTAAGGTCACTAAATGCTAACTCTCAAAAGTTACAAACTGATTTATAAACAAATTTTAGTCAAGTTTAATAATGAAAACTATAATAAAGTATAAGGGTGTAAATTGAAACTTGTTAAAGTATTTTGTAAATGAACGGAGTACTTACCTTAAAAGTTGTCTAAGCCCTTTATAATCTTATAAGGCTTCTCTCTCAGCTTTCTTCCTTCCACGAAGACTTCCGCCCACACACACTCTCTCACTTTTGTCAATGTATCATGAGAAATCCATACCAATTGATCCTATTTAAACTATAGGGACACGTTAATTACAAGGTAGATACTTTCACTCTATAATAAGAATGTGAAGGGAGGTTCATGACACTAATTAATTTCATCCATTATCTTATCTATGCATTGAATTATCCAAAGTAATTAAACAATTATATTTCTCATTATTAACTATTTATATTATTTATTTTCTCGTTATTACACATACTTTTAACAAACATTTCAAGTAAGTCATTAGAAGTAGAACCAAAAACTATGTCATCCACATAGATTTGAGCAACAAGTATACCCTTTTTATTTTTCAAAACAAATAAAGTCTTATCAACCTCTCCTCTTTTAAAACCAAGTTGAATTAGGTGCTCTGTTAGTCTATCATACCAAACTCGTGGGGCTTGTTTAAGACCATAGACTGCCTTTTCAGAATCTGAACCTTGATCATCAGTTGTTTGACCACTTGTGTTGTCAGTTGTTTGAACAACTGGTTGAACAACTGTCTGCACAGCTGGCTGTTCTGCGGTTTCATTCACCTTTTCTGGTTCAGATTCATCATTAACTGGTTCTGGTTCCCAAGTGCACCCTGTAACATGATCCTCAACCGTTTTGACATTAAGATTAGTAGCATCATCAAAAACAACATTTATGGATTCCATGACAGTTTTGGTTTTGAGATTATAGACTCTATAAGCCCTACTGTTAGTTGAGTAGCCAATGAAGATGGCTTTGTCACTTTTGGAATCAAATTTAGAGAGATAATCACAGTCATTCAGATGTAGCAAATACAGCAAAAAACATAAATGTATTTGACCGTGGGTTTCTTTCCAAGTAAGATCTCATAGGGAGTCATGGTACATCCAATTCTTAGAAAGACACTATTCCCAACATGACATGATGTGTTCACAGCTTCTGCCCAAATTTTTTTGGATAGATTTTTAGAGCTTAGCATTAATCTAGCCATTTCTTTTAATGTACGATTTTTCCTTTCCGCTACCCCATTTTGTTGAGTGGTTATGGGGGCTGAGAACTCGTGAGTAATCCCCTTTGAATCACAAAATGATGAAAAATTGACATTTTTGAACTCTGTACCATGATCAGATCTTACTCTAATGGCCTTTAAACCATATAAGTTTTTGACCATTTTGTACCAAATTTTGAATTCATACCAAATTTTGAATTCATTAATGGGGTTGGACTTTTTCCATAAAAAAATCACCCATGTATATCTAGAAAAATAGGCTACACACACAAAACAGTATTTTTTCCGAGACATTCCAGTTTGGGAAAATCCTTTGCTGTCCCAAATTTAATTCACTCACTAATTTTCCTTTCACTGTCAAGACCAAGCTTTTGGTGCCAGATAGCAGTCTCATCCATTTTAGTGGAGAGACAGGACAAATTATTGCCAGATTATCAGTGGGAGGAAGATTATCAGAAGATCGAACACCAGTTAAAACACACTCATTTTTGTTATCAAAAACTTCAAATCTGGACTTGTCGAATTTAACAAATAAGTCATCATCACACAGTTTGACTTATGCTTATCAGATTTGCCTTAAGTCCTTCAACATGTAGGACATTGTGTAACTTAGGCAAACCTGATAAATTCAGTGTACCTTTGCCAATGACTTTACCTTGAGCTCCTCCACCGAAGTTGACTTTCCCACCTTTGAATGGTGCGTAGTCATTGAAATTTTCACGTGCCCCAATCATGTGGCGAGAACATTCAATGTCAAAATACCAGGACCCTTCCACACTACTCTTAAGAGAGGTGAAGGCTACCTGACAGTTCGTGGTTTCCTTTCTTACCCAGTCAATTTTCTTCTAGCTTTGGGTTGTGTGCTTAGTTTTGCGTTCGATTGTGCACACAACTGTCTGCCCAAGTGTCCATACATATTTCCAAAACCAAGTTCCTGTTTTAATTTGTAACAGTATGGTCGAATATAACCTGAAGCAAAGCAATGATGACATACATACCTTCTCTTCCTGTATTGTCTGCTTACAACATTATATTCAGGCTTATTATAGGAGGCAGTTTTAGCCTTTTGAACTTTTGAAGTACTTTCTCCTTCTTTCACAAAAACGATATCTCCATAGCCAGTTCTTGATTTTCTTTGATTTTCCATTTTCAAAATCTCTTATAACTAGCTTTACTAGTGTTCAGCTATGTTAGAGTTTCTGTTTCTTTATCAAGATTGTTTAATATTTTTCACATTCCATATCTTTCTTAGTGAGTAAAATCTCTAACTTGGCTATGGAGTTCTTTTGGGAATCACTTTATTTTGACAGACTTTCAACTACAGATTTTAGTTTGAGATTTTCTGCAGTTAGTTTCTCATTTACGTGTTTAAATACCTTGAGTTGCTCCATACGTTTGGCCCAATCAGTGCGAAGTTCAATATAGGTATTGTGCAAGTCCTCATAGGTAGCACACTCTTCTTCTGCTGGATCATTGATATGTATATGACCATTTTCAGTTAAATTTTGAACTTCGTTATGTGCTAAGTTGCAAAATGAGATGAAAGATTAATTAAATTGTTACTTTAAAATAAAATTTGATTTGAATTGCAAAATAGAATTGTGCATATATTTTGAAGGGATGAATACACGTTTGTAGACCTTCCCATGGTAGGTAGAGTGGTAAGTCAACCAGAGAATAGGATTTGGAATTAATTATGCTGACAGCCTGACACCCAGTAGTTGGGATTAGATAAAGTAACAAAACACAAAATCCCATGAGGAACAGTAATGATGCTTACTTATGTTTTACTACTAAGAATGAATCCAGTGGGGGAATGAAATGGGGATGAAATCTCATTTCATCCGGCTTAATCACTACAATGGCGGTATGAATGTAGGTGGGATGAAATGATGGAATTAAAACTTTCATCCGGGTTGAAACGCTTTTTTTTTCTCTGCATCCGACAAGTGTCATACTCTGATTGGGTAGATGTATTTTCGAATTTTATATTTTATCCCAAATTTTTGAGCTTAATTATCACCTAGTAAATTAATTTTTTTTTTTAATTTTTTTTTCGCCAAAATTCATCATTTTTTCCCCTACAAATTGATATAAGTTTCATTTGATTTGGACACAAAAAGAAAAACATTCATTTTTCAATTTGAGCTTAATTATCACCTAGTAAATTAATTTTTTTTTAATTTTTTTTTCACCAAAAGTCATCATTTTTTTCTTACAAATTGATATAAGTTTCATTTGATTTGGACACAAAAAAATAATACTCAAAGTGGTGGGGTATAGAATGATGAGTTGGAGGGAGTTGAAATTTAATTTAAGTTAGCCATTGTAGGGGGTAGATGAAATGGGTAGATGAAATATTAGGTGGATGAAAAAAAGTGTAAAAAATGTTAGATGAAATGAGGAGGGAGTATTAAACCATTGTATGTAGTCTAATTCAAATGCAAAAATGCATTTAATTACTATAAGTCTTTTAGCATATTAGGTATATTCAGCAAGCCGGGAATTTGGGTCGGCCCATCTCGTTCCGTTTAATTGCAGGTTTTGGCGGGTTAAACCCGCCCTGCTCCGCCAGTTCATATTGACAATTTTATCCTTGTCAGCTCTAGTTTTGCCTGTTCCATGTTGGGGTGGACCTGCAACATCACAATCACCCTCTCCTGGGTATCCATTAAAAACTAGACCCACATTGGTCCGCCAGCTCGTATTGACAGCTCTATCCTTGTCAGCCCACCCCGCCCCGTTTAGTTTTGCTTGTTATTAAAAACTAAACAAAGTTGATTAATCTAATTAATGCTATCCTAGTTCATAATAAAATTTCATTTATTGACTTGATCCGCATTGACTTGTCTGGCCCACCAACCCAAGGTGGGTTGAGTTGACATATTTTCAGCCCGTCAGGAATTTGGCCTGCCCTGCCCAACCCCACCCCGCCCCATTTAGTAGCGGGTTTTGACGGGTTGAACCAGCCCCGCCCCAACATTCTGTATTGACAACTCTAATCCTTCCTGTACTACGACATTGGGCTTATGCCAACGAGCGTTAGCTCAAATGACACTCCCTCCCCTCTGTCTCATTGTAATATACACAAACAAATGACATACTCCCTCCCCTCTGTTCCTAGCATAGCTAGGCGCCTCTGTGAAGTGCATCAAGGGGGGAGCGGTGAAGTGTGTTGATCCCCTTCTTTAAAAAGAAAGAAAAAGAAAAAAAAACAAAAATAAAAAAAAACAAATGAGTTTGGCACAAGAATTAAAAACAAAACACAAATCTAAATTCTTGCAAGAGAGTCCAAACTTAACAAAGGCCGGATAAAATGTTCTGGGCTTCAGTGAGGCCCAAATATAAATTCTGCTTGTCCTCTTCTCAAATCAAAGTTCCAAATTCCGATTCTCGCCCCAAACCCGAAATCGAAAATTAGGAGCAAAATCAGAATCGAAGAAAGTGATCGATCAATCGGAAAGATGCCGCCGAAGAAGATGGGAGTGAACAGCAAAGCCGAAGCAGCCAAGGCTCGTCGGAGTGCCACCGAATCCGAACGCAAAGATCGGGAAACTCGCGACAAGGAAGAGCAATACTGGCGCGAAGCCGAGGGCGCCAAGTCCCGCGCCGCCAAGAAGCGTGAGGAAGAATCCGAGAAGCGAGCAGAGGCCGCCGCTCGCAAGGCGGAGGTACGCCGGTTAGCCGAGTTGGAAGAGAAGGAGCTCGAGAAGGCCGCTAAGAAGCCTGATAAGAAGGCTAACCGCACTTCGATTCCCGTGCCCAAGGTTACGGAGGTGGAGCTTAGGAAGCGAAGGGAGGAGGAGGAGGCGCAGATTGCCAAGAGAGCGGAGGAGGAGAAGAGGAAGCAGAGCCGGACTGCGGCGGAGGACGAGTATGAGAAGATGGTGCTTGTTGAGAATCGGAATCGTGATGATACGGTTATTGAGGCTCGGACAGTGGAGGAAGCGATTGTGCAGATGTCGATTGCTGATAGCTTGCCGGTAGATAGGCATCCAGAGAAGAGGCTCAAGGCATCGTTTAAGGTTAAATTTTATTGATTGAAGCTTATCTCTACTGGTTTATTGATTGGTTCACTGTTAATTCGTTATATTTTGTTTTCACTTACAAGTCAAATATGTTATTAGAATCTGCTTCCTCCTAATTGGCAATTATAAGTTGATATTTTTTGTATGGGGCATGCTATTAGGTGCGATAAGGGCACTATTAAGCTTCATAATTTGGAAGTTTGTGTCTTGAAAAGATTTAAAGTGGCCTTTGGAAAAATATACGGGGCTATAAGAAAGGATTTGATGGAGAATCTTGTTAAAATTGGGTCCTTTAGATGGATCTTGTTTGCATATTTCTTTGAACATATACGATGATTAATGTACAACTTGAGGGGCTGAGCACTCTAGAAGCTGTGTTGTTGAAACTTGAAACATGATATTTAAGTGAATGTTCCTAGATTGAAATTAGGACTCTTTGAGCTGATTGAGGAAGTATCTATCATACCCTCTTATAATGACTGATTTTATACTTCTGCCATTCTAACTTAGATTCTTTTGGGGGTATTATTTAGAAATGGCAGAACTTGTGTTGTCAATTCATAAGATTAGGCATTGTGCAAAACTGTAGGGAAAATTTGTCTCATTCTGTAATCTTTATCCAGAATTTCATATGCTATGTGTCATCATTATCTGTATGACTGAATGGGATTTGGTTTAGTTCCATGCCGAACCAAAAAACCGAACCAACAAGGCCGGTTCCAAGAAACTACAAACTGAACTGAACCAACGGTTTGATTCAGCTCAAACCAGTGGTGTGATGGAAACTGCATAATCTTTACTCATTTCTTTTATAGAAAGATGAGGGTATTGAGTGTCGAGGTTTTTTGGCTGATACAGCCTTTGACTTGAATGAGTTGTTGATTTGAGTTGCAAATAACAGTGAAAGTTCTGCAGGATTTCTGGTTGATCTTATTGTTTGCTTCAATTTTGTTGCCCTGGTTTATATGCAAGAGTATTTCTGTTACCTTCTAGCCGCCAAAGACTGCTTCGTCTTTGTTTGGGTCTCATCCCATTCTGCCCCAGCAAATATGCAGTAAACCTCACTTGTGTTCACAAACAGATCTCTAAGACCCATTACTCCTTTTTAGGTCGTGGACAGTCCTCTTTTACGCTTTCTCTTGAAAACTTTTTTCTACCAAATGGCAATTTGATTCTAGAATTTGGAAAATATACAGGGGAATATTCAACATCGGATGTTTTAGTGAGTAGAGAAGCTTCTTGATGATTTTTCTGTGAAAATAACTATCAATCCAATCATAGCACCTTTTTCATTTATTGATGCTAACGGTGATCAACATATAGCTTGTAACTGCGTGTCTTAAGTGTTAAATACTCTTTATGGATAATGTTGTGGTCCTATATGCTCGTCGGATTTTGTAAATCTACCTTCTTTAATCGCTTTTTTTTCTTGTTTGTAGTGGTGTACGTTATGATATGGTATTTACAAATCGATTAAGATGATTTTTGAAAAAAAGAATGTAGATTGCTCAGTGCACCTGGTAGGAAGTGTATTGGTATCAATATCAACCAGTCTAGAAGTAAGTGAAGAATCTAAAGTTACATGGACATCAGTATAGAGAAAGATATGAATGGGTCTGCCCTGTGTGATAATTGTGCTTTGGATCGAATTGGATGGCGCATGCACCGACCCTAAGTGATTGATTTGGGTCCAAGGCTAAGTTGAATACTACTCCCTCTGTCCCATATAAGATTTCACAAGTGGGTTTTGCACGGGAATTAAGAAAATGTGTAAGTGGTTTAAGTGTTGCGAGTATGAAAAGTTGGATAGGAGAGAGAAGGTGGGGTAGGAAATAGTAAGTTGATGGTGTTGTGAGTATAAAAGTAAAGTAGGAGAGAGAATGAGTGTGAGTAATAGTAAAGATTCTTTGTCATTCGAGGAAAGTGAAATCTTATAGGGGACGTCCAAAATGGCAAAAGTGAATCTTACACGGGACGGAGGGAGTATTTGTTACAAGAAATGTCTTTTTTATTTTCATGCTATGTGTGAATGCAGGTATATGCATGTGTTTTTTTCTTACCTTTGACCCTGTTCACCATATTTTCCCCCATAGTATGTCTTAGCTTATTTGTTGAAATCATTTTGATAGGCTTTTGAAGAAGCTGAACTTCCCAAGCTGAAAGAAGAGAAGCCTGGCCTTACCCACACCCAATACAAGGACATGATATGGAAGCTTTGGAAGAAATCTCCCGACAATCCTCTTAACCAGGTAAATACTAAGTTCATCAAATTGACTGTTGCTTTTATGATGATTTTAATTTAGGGCTATATGGTGGATCAGGCTTATTTCTCATCAATTTGATTGTTGTTTCCAGTATTAATGACATTTGATAGCATATGGTTATGATATTATGTGGTTCTGAATCGAGTCGTTCACCCAAGTGCTGTTGAGATCTTTGTTGTCTCAACAAGGGATCCCCAAGCTAACCTGCTGACTGGAAAAATGGGTCTACGTAGCATCAATAGGATCTTCCATGTGCTTCTTAACTGTTTCTGTAGTCGTGTTGACATTTCATGGAAGCGCATAAGCTATTCTGGACGCTGCCTACCTACATCAAAGCAGCTTCGTTGACAAGGACATTTGGATTTCCACTTTCCTGTGCTTTAGGCGTGAAATAAACTCAAGTCTTTAGTTATTCGTATTAGAACAGGACATGTTCCAGACAGATAGTATAGGTGTATTACTATAGCTTTAGGTTGCGTGTTTAAAAGCCCTTATCCATGCTGATAGAGTTATACCGATAGTTGACCTGATTGCTCAAAGTCTGTTTACGTTGGGAGGTGACATGAGTATTTCTTCATACCTCAGAGATGTACTTGTGTTATCTTACAATTGTATAATTCCCATAATGCAATGCCTTCCTGAAATGTAAAGCTACGAAGTCTTTTAAGTATAGTGGGCTTCGTTGCCTTGGAAGTAAGAACTTCCAATGGTTATTAAAGGTGCACATGGGCACGCGCTCAAGTGCAGGGTGTATGCCGATGGAGACGAGACGAGGCACTGTTCATCAGCCTAGCGTCTGGGTCTCCCTTGGCACGAGGCGCGCGTCTCGTCAAGCTGTGCCCAGGCACATGAAATGAAAAAACGTATCCGGCACCGCTCCTGCAGACGCCTTCCACTACGCTGCTGCGAGCGGCGCTCGGTCGGCCTCGTTGGCTCTCCTCCCTCATGCGGCTGAGATTGTTTTGGTAAAATGTGGGTCCCACCGAGCTCAAAATCATCTTGCTCGTCGAGCACAAAAATAGAGTGTTGTGGGGACATCACAGCAGCAGGCATGAGCTCGCAGGAGCGAATTCCCGCAGGAGAAGTGCCGAGTTCAATGTAATATGTAGGAATGACTGTTTAACCAATGTAACATGCAAGATACTTGTCTAGCCCAAGAGAGCATTATTTTCTCTTGCTTATGACATGGGCATGAATGGTGTTGCTATAGCTGCTGGAGTTGAAGCGCCATATCATTTACTATATCAAAGCAAGTGCATCTTCTAGATCTAGGGCTTGAATCACGATAGGGAGGACAGCTGCCAGTTCAAACTTAAGCTCAACTGTTTCTACTATTGACCACACAAATAGATGTTTTAAAGCACTCTTTTGCCATTCATCTCGGATGCGCCTTGGGCGTAGACAGCTGGAAACTGTTTGGCGCATTGATGCAGTTTCGGCTTTTAGCAAGTATGGAGCTGCCACTGCCACGACCAGTTGAGTGTTTTATGCTGGTGAAGTGTTTCTTAGAATGTGAGCAGGATTCCTGAGCAATTGCTCCATGTAGAATGGACCTACTTCAACTATGAGAGCCTTGAACCTGGGGTATTCTCATGTTCGTAGCACAAGAAACTGTTTCAGCTACTTATTATCTCATTAGGGTGATTCTTAGTTCCACACCTAACCCAACCTCTGCCATGGGAGGTTATTTTTGGGCCCAGTGCCAGTTTAATACTGTTCTATTCGATATTATTCAAGCTGAAAATTGTCTGTGCAGAATACCGAGTGTTTCCTCTTGTTTTTGATAAATTGAGCTTCTGTTTATTTTTCACGCTTCTGATGGAGAGATGATGATTCAATCCTACATTATTTTACGATGCAGGTCGCAGAGAAATAGTGAGGAACTTAAATCTAGAAGCTGTACCAAACCAATACCAGTTTCTCTGCTGTTTTATCCTTGGAGGCTGCTTGCACTGTCATGTATATGCCAATATATTTAACCCCTTCTTTGAGGTTTCTGGGCCTCCGCTCTATATGTGCCCCCTTGATGCTTGATAGGTTGTGGTTGAACGAATAAGTACCGGTGTTGATTTAGATTGATAATAACATACCACTTTTTTCTCGTGACATGTAAATTGCGGTTCACAATCCCAACCCTATTTCCTAAACGGTATTTTTTTTTAATAAAATTTGAAAAATAATGGATTCTTTCCTTCATGATATTTACTGCAGCTGATTTGTGTGATGACTTGTATTGTATGCTTACCTGAAAATTATAGGTGCTCTTTAAGGGTTTCAGCTATGGCTGGAAAGAGTTATACTGTGCTTGGTGCTAGTGTTTTCGTCATCAGACCCGTGTGCTAGTATATACTACCTCCTCCCCGGCCGAACCCGGCCGAAGTGTCCCAACTTTTATTTTTGGGTGTCCCATTTAAAATGTCCCAGCCCAAAAAAGGAAAGTTTTTTATTATTTTTTTATTTGTGGGATCCACTTGTCATACTCACAATAAATATCCACTAACTATTTCCTACCCCACTCTCTTTCCTACATCACTTTTCATACTCACAACATTTACACATTTTCTCTTTCCTACATCACTTTCCTTAATTCCTGTACATGACCCATTTTGGGACATTTCGGCCGGGACGGAGGGAGTACTATACTTGGTGCTAGTGTTGTCGTCATCAGAGACCCGTGTGCTAGTATATAAATTTGGCATGGTTTTTAGATACGGCAGAAACTTAAAAAAGTAACAATATCTTGATCAATACTGCTGATGATTTATTGTTGTCAGATTTTGATTTACTGCTTTAGTTTGTTACAGTTGTGGCTCTTTTAAGTACTTACTATGTTTGGTAAGAGTACTTTGTTGTGCATTTGGCATTGTCGGTATGAATTTTACTTCTTTTGCTATAGATGTGGCTCTCATTAAGTTTTCCTTATTGTTGGTAAAAGGCATTTGTCAATTAAAGGATTTGTCTTGTGTGGATTTTAAATTGTTGTACTATATAGAAATATGTCCCTTCATATTTAACAAATCCACCCACCCCTTCCCTCATCTCACCCTCCTTATCTAAGCTAACCACAGAGGAAAAAAGTAATTAGATGAAGATGTTGTTGCTACCCCATTCTAGTGCCGTCGTCCCGCACCTCACTCCTCATCTCTCATTCCACTGACCCACCCTCTGTATTATCTCCTGGTTGCCCACGCCAACCCTCAACGCCGCTGCCGATGCCCACCTGACAGGCCACGACGCCGTTGCCATCGACCTCAATCCACCTCATCATCGGTTCCGACCCATTCCTCTTTGTCAGCGACGTTTAAGCCCTCCGAACCCTCAACAATTCCCCACTCCCATCTCTTCTTCTTCCTTTTCTCCTCAGATGTATTTCAAATTTACACAAACTAGGTTTTATTTTTCAAATTTACACCTTGGTTGGGATTTGTGATTTTATAGAAGTTTTTCAAACTCTACAATTTTATTTTCAATATGATTTTACAAATTTACTGTCAATTTGTTCAATTTGTTTTTTCAAATTGTACAAGGATTTAGTTTTTGGTTTTTGGTTCTTAATGGTGGTGGTGATGACGGTGGTGACCATGTATAGTGGTAGGCTATGGTAGTGCTGTGATAGACATATAAGTAGAGATATTAGATTTCTTTAAACGAATTATTTTTTGTATTATGATTTTGGTTGTGGTGGTGGTGTTGGTTACGGTGGTGGACGATGGATGATGGTAGACATTGGTGAGATGGTACAAGCTACCTTGCTTGTTCAGATTTGAATAACAACATAGTTAGCAAATCCGTTAATTTAGCAATTTATTAACGAAATGGTGTAATGAATTTAACTTATTTAAAAAATTATTTAACAAAGTGCAACAAATTATAACAGAAGTTAATAATGAAAATGTGTGGATATTAGGACACTGTCAAAACGACGTAGTTTAAAATTTTTTACATGCCAACTAAGATGCTTAGTCAGTCATTTCGTTAGAATTTAGATGGAATGATGACGGAGTCCTAATCTCCACTCATTTTTCCTAAGTACGGGGGATAAAATGACAATTAAATTGTATAAGAGTATATCTGCATCATTTACCTAAGTACATGGACATATATCTATATTTTCCCTTTTCCCTACTCTAGGGCAAATAATACATAAATATACCCCTGAACTTAGGTTGCAGATATACCCTTAACGTCGATAATTGTCATCATTGCCCCTAAACTCATTAAAAATAAGGGTATATTTGCCCCCCCGTTAAAATTTTGTCAAAAGTTTAATGATTTGGGACCTAAATTAAATTAAACGACGTTAGACAAAAACTGTGAATTAAGGGGTTGAACTTGTTCAAAATCAGATTTTTTCTCATGTTAGTCACCAACCTTTTTTCACACCGGCAAAGAATATTTTTATTATTAAAAACTATTTTTATTTATTTAACATAATTTTAATAATATTTAATAATTTTTTAGCAGATATTTTTTAGAATAATTCTTTTATTTATTTTTAAAAAAATTAGCAAATAATTTTTATATATATATTTTTTAAAATGAATGTTACCTCTTACTAATTATTTTAAGAATTATTTAAGATTATTTTCACTAACCAATTCTAGTAATATAATTATATTTATTAAATAATCTAATTTTCTTTTTAAGCAAATCAAAAATAATCTTTTAAATTAAATTATTTTTAATTTAATGGTCGGAACCGGAGTTGTAGCGATGAACGAAAAACCCTAGTCCCTTTCCCAATCTCTTCACCCATGTCTCTCTCATTCTCTATTCCAAATCTAGCACACAATCACCACCTAACAAAGTTGATGGACTATGAAAATCAGGGACTCGAGCAAGCCGGTCTATTCACTTTGCCAAAATGAAAAAAGAATTATTCTAAATAATATCTACTAAAAATTATTAAATATTTATCAAAATATGTTAAATAAGAAAAAATATTTTTAATAATAAAAATATTCTTTGCCAAAGTGAAAAAAGGTTAGTGACTAACATGAGAAACTATCAATAAGTGAGTGGCCTATTTTGAACAAGTTCAACCCCTTAATTCAAAGTTTTCCCCTTTAACGTCGTTTTAATTTTATTTAGGTCCCAAAATCGTTAAATTTTTGACGAAATTTTAACGAATGACAAATATACTCTCATTTTTAAAGAGTTTATGGGCAAGGATGACAATTATCGACGTCCAAATCCTAATTTCGGGGCCATATTTATGTATTCCCCCCCCCACCCCCACACTATGATAAGAGTTAATTCATTGTGGTCCAATATTTGACAATATTGTGGTGTTTGTTGTAGATATCAAGGTTATGGGGTGTTTGCACTTTGTAGTTGATTAGATTATTGGTATTAAAATGACTTAATTTGTTATGGTGTGGTCCAATATTTGACAAATTGTTGTGGTTCTCTTAGTTGATGAGATTATGGTGATCAAAATTACTTCGGACTACATATGTTTGCAGTTCAAGAATGGTGGCTTGGAGTGTTGGTTTTTCTACCGTGGTTCTTGTATCGATATGGAATTGTGAGTGTTTTTGAGTTTTTCAGGTCACCAAAAATGATGCAGTTCTCCTGCCACCGAGGGTGACTACGATTTAGTCACGTCTGATCAATGGATCAACATGACTCGAGCCTGTAATTCTCAGTCGTTTGATCCATCAAGGAATATGGTCAGATCGACACCCTCGTAGCTGTTGCTGCAGAAGTTCTAAATCCTGTATATTAATGGAATGGTTGAGTTTTAAAAGTGGGCATGTCCATGATATTGATAGTTTGTTGGAATGAATAGTGATTGTGTTAATGTGGTGGCCAAAGGAAAGTCAATTGGTTACTGCATTTCAATCCTTACACCTAATCCTTCATCAAATAATTAATGGGATTTCTTTCAAATTTATGAACATGTTAATGCTGTGTGTGTGTGTGAGAGAGAGAGAGAGAGAGAGAGAGAGAGAGATTTTCATGTACCTGAAAACATGAAGCCAGTTGGAACTTGGTTACCAGCCACGAGTAAATGCTTCCATTCCATCAACTAGTTGTTCAAATTTATTTCCTAAAAATAGAAGTGTCACCCACCGATTCATATCGATTAGGACATCCCAAAACAGTCGTAAAATTCACTTACTGACACCCATACTCTGTACTTGAAGAAATAAAGTTTGTCCTTTGCTTTGATCACTACTATCTAGAGTTGAAATCCGTGTGAGTACCTGTAATGGATGGAGGAGAGAGGCTCAACCGAGGCATTTTGTCGTTGCTGAAGAAAAGAACGGCGGAGATGAAGAGAAGAACGATCATTGTTGGCTTAAAATCAGATCATTATAGTAGGGAAATGTTACTTTGTTTGCTTAACACGGTTGTTGCGACAGGTGACAATTTGCTGGCTATTCATGTTCAAGAAGTGAATGACACATTTGATCCTAACATGTTTCATATTCAAGAAGACCTCTGCAAGTCCAAAATGGTTAGTGCAAAATTAGCCTCTTTGATATGTGTTTTTTTTTTTTTGTTGAAAATTCATGTTATTTGATTGATTTATGTTGTGGGATTTTATTCGCTTAGGTGGATTTTCAAGTTAAGATTTGTAGCGGAAGTTGTTACATAAGCGAGTTGAGCCATCAAGTACGCGTAAACTTTGGGTCGATTCTTGCTCTTGGATGTAGCAGTGGGTATGAACACGCAGTTTCTTGCTCTTGCGCGCGCACACACACACACACACACACACACACACACACACACTCACACACACACTCACTTTACAGTGCAGACATGCCCTCATACTTCACACACACACACACTGAACAATGCAGACATGCCCTCATTCTTCAGACACACACACACACACTGTATAGTGCAGACATGCTCTCATACTTCAGGTACGCACACACTACAGTGCAGACATGCCCTATACTTCAGATGTTGGAATATTTGCATAATTGGTGTTGAAGTTCATAGTCATATTACCTTGATGGGTGTTTTGGCTTGGAATGAACGAGGCATAGAGGAAAATCACGTCGGAGTCTCTGCCTTCGTGCGCGACCGCGCTGAGCTCTGTGAGCGGCCGCGCTGGTCTGACGAAGGTTCTCCAAAATTGCCTGTCAAGGTGCGCGGTCGCGCTTAGGCCGAGGGCGGCCGCGCTAGTGACGGGCTGGTGAAATTCCTGGGCCGAATTAAATCAGTTTTTAGGTTTAATTAAGCCTAAAACCTAATTTAGACCATATGTATAAATACTCTACTTCTCCCAGCCGTTTTTGGTACTTGAACATTGAAGAGAAACACAATTCTCTTGCTTTGATTCAAAGATCAAACACTCCCGTTCATAGAGATTCATTCGTGAGGTTCAAGGCGACTGAGATAGGACCGCCGGTGACTACCTACCTGTGTGCTATTTTGTGGTACGTAGTTCGTGATCGTTTTATCCTCGGAGAAATTTGCCTGTACCTGAGTTGCACCAATTGGGGGCAATATTTTCTCTTAGGACAGTCTTCCTAAGGCGACTCGATCAAATCACGATAAGTTTTCTAACTGTTTGTTCTTCTTGTTTCTGTCTGTTTTTCCTGATCCTGTTCCTTGGCTTTCGGTTTTGCTATTGGCTTAATTGGTACGTTTTGACTTGATCAATAAAATCCCCTATTGTTGATTAAATTGTTGTTTAATCTGTGGTGCTTATTAATTTAATTTCCAACAGTCTAAGAGAAAATAGTATTTTATTTGATCATGTCTGGTGGTTCCTCTAGCTCTCCCTTTAAGTCCCTAGTTGACACCTCCGATCTTCCGGAGAAGTTTGGTGGCAAGAACTTCAAGCGTTGGTCTGAACGCATGAAGATCCTCGTCAATTAAGGGCATGTCTCGGTATGCCGACATCCAAATGTCCTACTCGAATGGTGATGATCCCGTTAGTGTGGCCGCGGTTAAACCGTGGAAGGAGCAGACGATGTTGTTCGAGGATGCATTCCGTCGCCTTGTCGAATGCACTCTTTGATGTTTATTGCTCGCTCCTCTCACTACCGCGTCACCGTGGGACTCTCTTTCCAAGAAGTACAGACCGATGAATCCGGTGTGGAAAAGTACCAAGTGGGAAGGTTCCCGAATTATCACATGAGTGAGGGCCAAGTCGGTTACCGATCAAGTGCACGAACTCCAAATCATTTTGCAATCACTCAAGGATGCCGATACGGGACTTCCCGACAAGTTCGCTGTCATGGCTATCATTGAGAAGTTTCCTCGATCTTGGGGAGAATTTGGTATGACCCTCAAGCATCGCATCGGAAGCTTGTCACTCAATGAGTTGATGAATGCAATTGCGATTCAGAGGTGCATAACGGTAACCAACCCTAGTGTACCCGGAGGCCGCCGCTAATATGATAACCGGTAAAAGCAAGTTTAAAGGAAAAGGTGTGAAAACTTCTAAGGATAAAGAAAACCATGATAAGCTTAAAGTTAAGAAAAATAACTTTAGGAAGCCAAAAGCAAAACAGAACCGCTGGAATTGTGGAGAAGGTGGACACTTTTCTAGGGACCGCCCGTCCAAGAAAGGAAAAGGACCACAAGGCTCGCGATGACCATCCCGCCGTCAACATGGTGTTGGGTCCGAAGGATTATGATGATCCCGACTCGACGCACCGGAGTTGACGCTCGACTCGCAATGTTACAAAGTATGTAACTTCTTGTCCCGAACTCTTTATCGTCTATGAACCCAACGAGCGGCTAGTTGACACCGGGGCAAATGTGCACGTTTGTGCCGATAAATTGCTATTTGTGTCTTACCACTGACCGTGGTAGATCGCTGACGATGGGGAATTCTAGTGCCGCAAAGGTGCTTGGGACTCGGACGCGTGGACCCGAGGTTTCCCAATGGGCGCATTCTTACCTTGCATCGAGTGTATCACGTTCCTGACATTCGTCGCAACATTATTAGTGGTTCTAGTCTAGTTAGGGAAGGATTTGAGATTTCATTTAAGTGTAATAAGGTTATTATTTTGGATTCTGGTAGTTTTGTGGGGAAAGGTTATTCCTCGGATGGTTTATTTAAAATTAGAGTTGAAACTGATGTTTGTTCGCACAACAATAATCTTAGTTCTATTGATTATCCTGTTTCTTATTCCATTGAATCATCAAATGTTTGGCATGGTCGTTTAGGACATATTAATTATGATTCTGTGAAAAGAATGATGAATTTAGATATTATTCCTAAACATGCTATTGATAAGAATTCTAAATGTCATGTATGTGTTGAAGCTAAATCTACAAAAGGTCCGTTTAAAACGGTTGTGAGAAATTCTGAAATTCTAGATTTAGTTCATACTGATATTTGTGAATTTAATGGTGTGTTGACCAAAGACAAAAAGAAATACTTTCTCACCTTTATTGATGATGCTAGTAGATACTGTTATGTGTTCTTGCTTAATTCTAAGGATGAAGCATTAGATAAATTCATTATATTTAAGAACGAAGCAGAAACACAAACTGGCAAGAAACTTAAACGGTTAAGGTCTGATAGAGGAGGTGAATATGAGTCTAACCCCTTCATGTATTATTGCCAAGAAAACGGAATAGTTCATGAAGAGACTCCTCCCTATACTCCTCAATCAAATGGTATCACGAACGTAAGAATAGAACCCTTACCGATATGATTAATCAGCTTACTCATAAGTTCTCGGATCCCAAATATATGGGAGAGGCTTTGAATACGGCTTGCCATATTCTCGGGTCAGAGTCCCTCCTAAGCATAGAAAGGAAAGTCCGCTTGAACTTGGAGAGGTCGACAGCTAGCTTGAAACACTTAAAAGTGTGGGGTGCTCTTGCAAAGGTACTTGTACCCGCACACAAAGGAAGAAGCTTGGACCAAACCGTTGATGCTATCTTTATAGGTTATTCTAAACAAGTTATGCATTGAGATTTCTTATTATAAAATCTCAAATTTCTGGCATAGATGTGAACTCTATAGTCGAGTTACGTGAAGCAACATTTTTTGAGGATGTGTTTCCTATGAAAGACGGACTTCCTAAAGAATCCAACCCGACCACTAATTCCATTCCCGTCAAGCAGAGTGAGCCAACGAATGTGGGGTTGATTCTAGCGCAACTCATTCCCGACGATGAGATCAACCAAGAAGGAGCAAACGGGCAAGGACCACCAAGGACTTTCGGGAAGTGATTTCATCACTTACAATGTCGAGGGTGATCCTCTCATCCTTCAAAGTCGCTATGGCTACTTCGATGCCAAGCAGGAAGGATGCTGTTAAGAGTGAGATGGATTCTATTGTCTCTAATGGGACATGGGAATTGGTCGATCTCCTCCCTGGTTGTAGCACGATAGGATGTAAGTGGGTCTTCAAAAGGAAACTCAACCGGATGGAACCGTCGACAAGTTTAAGGCTAGGTTAGTATTAAGATTCAAGCAAATGGAGGGAATAGACTATTTCGATACCTATTCGCCGAGCTGCTAGAATGACTACAATCCGAATGCTTATCGCATTCGCCTCGTATATGATCTTCCTATCCATCGATGGATGTTAAGACCGCCTTCTTGCATGGCGATCTAGAGGAAGAAATTTATATGGATCAACCCGAAGGTTTTGAGGCCTCTCGGAAATGAGAGAAAGGCTCGTTAAACTTGTTAAGTCCTTGTATGGACCGAAACAAGCCCCTAAGCGGCATGAGAAATTTGATAAAATTGTCTCATCGTTTGGCTTTGTTACTAATGAGTTTGATAAGTGTGTCTATAGCAAGAGTATTGCGATAGTAGTATTGTCTTATGTCCGTATGTCGATGATATTCTCATGTTTGGAACCGATATGAGGATCATTAATACTACTAAGGAATTCTTGAAAAGGTAAGTTTGAGATGAAGGATATGGGAGTAGCTAGCGTGATTCTGGCCTTAAGTTGACTCGTTCAACTAAGCTGCATAACCATATCGCATAGCCTCATTATACCGAAAGTGTAATTGAGAAATTTGGTTATAAGAATTGCAAAGTAGCTAGACTCCATATGATCCTTCACTGCACTTACTAAGAATGAAAGTGGAGTACCGACGGCTCAGCTTGAGATATTCTCAAATTATTGAAGTTTGATGTATCTTCGCACCAATCGCACTAGACCGGATATTTCATACTCTAAGCTACTAGGTTGGCTAGATATACTCAATGTCCAAATAAAGCACATTGGGAAGCTCTTGATAGAGTTCTCGAGTACTTGAAGGGAACGATTTCCCTTGGGCCGCATTACGGTAGATATCCTTCCGTGCTTGAAGGTATAGTGACGCAAGCCGGATTGCCTTTAACTCCGGGAGTTATGGCCGTACGCAGGGTATGTTTTCACCTTAGGCGGAGCCGTTAGCCGCTGAGGTCGACTCAAACAAACTCGTTTGTCTAGGTCTACTTTTGAGGCCGAATTAGTTGCCCTTGACACTACCGGATTGGAAGCCGAATGGCTTCGAGGACTTATGTCCGAGCCGCGGTCGCAAACCCACGCCGTATTCTTCGTACATTGTGACAACACCGCCACACCGAGAAACCGAAAAGTGTCAAGTACAATCAGAAACTAGAAGACACATCCAAATTAGATTAAAATCTATAAGGGATCTGTGTCTAAGGTGATAGTGCTGATTATGTTGGGTACCAAGGATAACACACCTGATCCTTTAACCAAAGGGCTAGAATTTGCTCTTGTTCAAAATCTAGGTCAATGGATCAACCCGTCTCGACTCAAACGCAGCAGCAACCCAATCTACTGAGCGGGAGATCCCACAAAGGAGATTCAATGTGGTAATAACAAGTCATGGGGTGAGCCTGAGCACTTATAATAGATTGACATGTTACATGTCCGAGTCTATCCCCGAATAGCCTAGAGGTGCTCATTCGTGCTAATTTAGTAAAAGTTTGGAACTTTGAATGGGATCAAGTCTTTTAGACAAGATGTTAGCGCAGTACATCTTCTCGAGATGCCCAAATAAGCTGAGTGCTGTTGTTGGCCGCAACTAGAGGAATTTGGGTTATTCTTTGAAAGCACTCATGATAGAGGATCGGGACGTACGGCTTATAAGCGCCAAGTGTTCGACAGAGGGCCTATCATAGCTTTTGTCGTGTTTGTTACCAAAGAAGGCCTCTACATCCAAAGGCATCGATTCAAGACACCTGCCGTTCATCCGGGTCCTCTGGAGGTCAAGGCTGGATAACATACAGGTAGTGGTTCAAGCCGGAAGGTACCATTATTGAAAGCATGGCAACGGGACAACTGCATTAACGTCATATTTCTATGAACTTGTGGGGGATTGTTGGAATATTTGCATAATTGGTGTTGAAGTTCATAGTCATATTACCTTGATGGGTGTTTTGGCTTGGAATGAACGAGGCATAGAGGAAAATCACGTCGGAGTCTCTCGCCGTGCGCGACCGCGCTTCGGAAGCTCCGCAGCGGCCGCGCCGGTCCGACGAAGGTTCTCCCAAAATTGCCCGTCAAGGTGCGCGGTCGCGCTTAGGCCGAGGGCGGCCGCGCGCTAGTGACGGGCTGGTGAAATTCCTGGGCCGAATTAAATCAGTTTTTAGGTTTAATTAAGCCTAAAACCTAATTTAGACCATATGTATAAATACTCTACTTCTCCCAGCCGTTTTTGGTACTTGAACATTGAAGAGAAACACAATTCTTGCTTTGATTCAAAGATCAAACACTCCCCGTTCATAGAGATTCATTCGTGAGGTTCAAGGCGACCGAGATAGGACCGCCTATGACTACCTACCCGTGTGCTATTTTGTGGTACGTAGTTCGTGATCGTTTTATCCTCTGAGAAATTTGCCCGTACCGAGCCGCACCAATCGGGGGCAATATTTTCTCTTAGACGCCTTCCTAAGGCGACTCGATCAAATCACGATAAGTTTTCTAACCGTTTGTTCTTCTTGTTTCGTCTCGTTTTCCCTGATCCTGTTCCTTGGCTTTCGGTTTTGCTATTGGCTTAATTGGTACGTTTTGACTTGATCAATAAAATCCCCTATTGTTGATTAAATTGTTGTTTAATCTGTGGTGCTTATTAATTTAATTTCCAACATCAGATACGCATGCGCGCACACACACACACACTGTACACTGCAAACATGCCCTCATGCTTCAGACAGACACTCACACATACACCGACACTGTGACGTAGCCAGAAAATTTTGGGAAGGGGTCAAGTTTGCTTTAAAAATAAATATTATTATTATTACGGCATTCAAATTTATCATAGAAGTTGGTAAAAAAAATAATTTTGTGCAAATTTTATTGAAATTTAAGGGGGTCAAAATTAATAAAATTGCTAGTTTTAATGGTAAAATGTCATTTTCTCAAAATTTGAAAGTGCAAAATTTGACAATTTTCAAACCTGAAGGGGGTTGGATATGTCCTAGCTTCGTCAGTGCAGACACACTGCAGAGCGAAGCTACACAAACACAGATGCACAAAGAGTATAGCCAAGTGCAGAAGGCTCCTGGTCTGAGATTTTATGATTGCGTTTACTGATGCAGGCCTAGAGGATCAACAATCTCGAAATTCCTAAAAGCGTTGCCTCCAACTTGCACGCTTATGGTAATGGATATCGGAGGCCGTATCATAATTCAAAAGCAAGGCACTTCACAACAAGGCAGCATATCTAATAAGGCCCTTCAATCCTCTCAGTCAGCTTTAACAACTTACAAAACCAGTGATATGTTCGAAATTCCTCGTCAGATGCAAAAATCTCTGACAATGCCGTCCACTTCGTCATTATCATCAAATCAAATCAAAGTCACCGAACCCCAAGTCGAAAAGACATTGCCTCAGTCAAAGGTGGACTTGAAAGTTTTCGAGAGATTGTCTACGTTATACTTAAAAGCATCGGGAAAGCATTTTTCCGTGGAGGAACTCAAGAAGGCGACTAAAAACTTTAGCCACGATCTTATCATAGGAGAAGGTGGACAAAGTATGGTTTATCGAGCATATCTTGAAAGTGGCGAATCTGCTGCAGTGAAGGTTTTCTCTAACACAGAGTCTTCGGATGATGAAGTTTTACAAGAAATAGAGATATTGAGTAGATTGGAACATGAAAATATTGTTCGACTCGTTGGATATTGTTATACAAAGGAGATTCATGCTGTCGTTTATGATCTTCTGAATGAGAGCTTGAAGCAAAGCTTGAAAGAACTTCGATGGAAAGAGAGGGTAGGGGTTGCTATTGGGGTGGCAAAGGCGTTGCATTATCTACATTCTTGCTCCCCTTCCATCATTCATCGAGATGTCAAGTCTTCGAATATTCTTCTCGCCGAGAATCGCCATCCGCTGGTTAGTTCACACACACACACAGACACAGACACAGACACAGACACAGACACAGACACAGACACAGACAGACACACATATTCACACTCACACTCACACTCACACTCACACTCACACTCACACACCCACACCTACATCCATACCCACCCACCCCCTCTCCCCCACACACGCGCGCACACACACACATATATACACTCCTTCCGTTCCACTAAAAGTTACACTTTTGCTTTGGACATGGAGATTAAAAAAAGTGCAAGCGTTGTGAGTATGAAAAGTGAGGTAGGAGAGAAAAGGTGTGGTAGGGATTAGTAAGTGGATAGTTGTTGTGAGTATGCAAGTGGATCCCATTGAATAAAAATGTATTTTAAAATTTCCATTTTGAAAAAGTGTAATTTTTAGTGGGGCCTTTTGGGTAAAAAGTGTAACTTTCAGTGGGACGGATGGAATATAGGCTAACATGCATATGTGATGTTCTGCTAGTTTTGATACTAAAAACTGATGATGTATTTCAATCTGTAGCTATCAGATTTTGGATTAGCAGTGGTGCATCAGCAATATAGGAAAGTCCCAACACATGTAAGTCCTAATCTAGTCGTTGGCACCTTCGGATACATGGCACCGGAGTATTTGATGTGTGGAAAAGTTGATGAGAAGATTGATGTGTATTCTTATGGTGTCGTGCTACTCGAACTAATAACTGGGAGAGGCGCTATACAAACATCCAAGCACTCGTCTAAGCACGAAAGTTTAGTACTTTGGGTAAAACAACTATAAAAATCACTTGTAGACAACTTTCAATATAGATCTTGTCTGGTGAAGCGTTTTCCATAAGACCACAAGTTTTTCTTACGGAAATAGCTTCGTTTTAAGACCAAGAAAAACAATGAAAATGTACTTTGTTCTTATGATCTTTAAGGTTTTCCTTAGATCATAAGACCAGAAGTTCTTAAGATCTTTAAGGTTTTGAGTAATTATGTTGACTTCATTTGCAGGCAAGATCTGTACTTTGTTCTGGACTATGTGAACGTTTAATTGACCCTAATCTACATGAAGACTACGACAAGGAAGAGATGAAGATGATGATGTTTGCAGCTCGGCTTTGCCTCCTACACTCGTCTTCAAAAAGACCAACAATGAAAACGGTAAATTTATAACAGTAATACACTTTTTTTTTTCCTTTTTTTTACGCTTTGATGCACATTTGCGAAGAACAAACATGAGGAATTCTGATTTGTTCTTATTTGTAGATTCTGCGGTTATTTGAGGAACCAGAGTATTGGGTTGGGATGCAGAGGAAGAGAGAAGAGTTACTCAGTGGGATACCTTGCTCGAGTGAAATGGGGTCGTGTAAGCATCAACATTCAGGTTCTAATGAAACTTTAGATTTAGATGAAAATGATTTATAGTAAATTGTAAGTAGCGGACCGTATAAATGACTGTAAATATGTTTATATACATCATATATATATATAGTTGTTGGTTGAAATATTATTTTCTGAATATGTTTTAACATAGCAAGTAGATTATCTTGTTCCCCAGTTAAGCTGCTGTTTCTGGTGTTGAAACTGCAATGACTAATTATGTCAACATTAGTAATTTTGTATGTGTAGGCTAATTCTGTTATGATTAATCTGAAGGTATGAAGCATGAAATCGTATTGAGGTTGACTTTTGCGTTGACCCGACGACGTTAGTCTCTTATCATAAGTTTCTGGTATGAAGAATTTATGAACCAGAAAGTTTTATTTCAAGAATGGAGATTTTAAAACGGAAAGAAAATGGAAATGAAAACAAATAAGAAGAAAAACGGGGGATCATCGAATAGGACTAGCGTTGACTAGTCAATCCATAGCCAACTGAGAGAAGTTAATCGGGCTGACATATTTCAATTCACCACCAAAGAGAATTCCAACTTCAGTCTTTGACGCTGCTTGTGTTGAGTGGAACAAGTCCCAGAATAGGTATTCATGTCGGTTAGAACAAAGATTTGCCTCTGGATTGCAACCAATTTGCGCATTCAATCTCCTGGTCCCGCAGCAAGCAGTCGAAACATCCTCAAAACCTACAAAAATCCAGCAAAAACAAGATGAATATTTGAACAATTCAAGTTAGAAAAGTAAAGTACAACTTTTTGAGTGGAAAATAGCAAAAAAAATTACCAAATTGTTGAGGATTATTAATAGCATCCATTGTCATTTCATACACGTTTCCAATTGAGTACTTAATTTCCGGGAGCCGAGACTCAAGATTCTGGAAAAGGGTTTGGACTGCTGAATGAAAAGCGTTAGAGAAATTGTTCATGGACCCCATACAACCTCCTGTCTCGTTAAAAAGTCTCGAAGATGGAACGCAGCCTACTGGTGGCACGCTAAGTACCCCAAACTTTCTTGCTCCAAGTCTGTATAAAGCCTGAACAGACCAAAAGGCGATATTTTGAGTTTCCCTTTTCAATATTTTTGTATGCATTTTCATTTCAGGATATAGAAATGTTACCGTTATGTGGGTTCCGTATGTGTTCATTAGAGTGGTGAGGAACTGTTCTGGAGGTACAGTAGTATTGGATCCGAAATACGCGAATAAGTCGTTGTTTCCCACGCTGATAGCGAATACGGATTTTGAAAGCCATTTGTTTGCGTGTTTCCCCCCTAATCTAACTGTAAGATTTCTCTGGACTGTCGCAAATTGCTTGATCTGCTCTGACAAGGGCACAACTAGCTGCACATATGATTGTTTCATTTGCATTAGACATGAAATAAAATTGATACTGATATTCAAGTAGATCAGATCCTGACCCTCTATAGCAAAACTCCACATCATCAGTGATGTAGGAGGTTTTAGCCCAGGCGTGCGCCTCACATACCTCCAGGCGGCCGCCCCTCGTCCTTCCAGCAAACGTGAACCTACTGGCTGCGAGGCGGGCGCACAAGTTCCTCCAGGCGGACGCCTCACCTCAACGTCAACAACAACCAAACCTACTGGAGGCCCGGCGGGCGCCTGACCCCTCACCAGGCGGGCGCCTCAATGTAGAGTGGCAATTTCCTAATTTCGTTTTAATCCCATTTATACTGAATTTTGAGCATTAAGTTAGGGTTATTTTTGTCATTGTTTTACTATTTCGTTTTTAGGGTTTGAGAGGGTATTTAAACATCGTTAGTAGGGCATTGTTAAACTCAGTTTTTGATATATTATTTCAAGAGTTTTCTCTTAATTCCTGGTGGATTCCAGATTATTACTGGTGGATTCCAGTTATTGTGTTTTAGGGTTTTTCGCTTGAAGAATTCTTGTGATTAGTGCGCTAATTACAAATCTATCGTGCTTCCGTGCTGCGTCAGTTGGTATCAGAGCAGGCTTAACCTGTCTTTCATCACTGATTCGTTATGGGGGATCAAGTAACAAGAGCAGATATCGCTGAAATAACCACCGCTATTGCTGCATTGACAACACAGATGGCGGCGTTCATGGCTGCTCAACAGGGTCCTAACACTCGTGCTAATCGTAACCGTGGTGGCGAGAGAGACAGGGGTATTGAACAGGGCCGACGCCCTAGGAGGGTCGAAAATAATGATGAAGAGGATTCTAGTTCCGATTCGGATGCTGAGGTTGATAGTGATGATGAGCCGAGGCAGGGTGGTAATCGACATCGGCAGGATTATATGATTAAGGCTGATATCCCGTTATTCTATGGAACCATGGGAATTGAAGATTTTCTTGATTGGCAGAATGACGTTGCCCGTTTCTTCGAGGTTATTTAGGTGCCTACGAATAAACAGGTCAAGATGGTGGCGATCCGATTGAAGAGTGCTGCTGCGGCTTGGTGGGAAAAACTTGTTGCTCAGAGGCGACGACAAGGGAAGGGGCCAATCAAAACCTGGAGGCGTATGAAGCAGCTGATTTCGGAATGATTTTTACTGGCAGATTATGAGCAGACTTTGTATAATTTGTATCTCAATTGTGTGCAGGGTAAAAGAACAATTGATGAGTACACTACTGAATTTCAGAGGTATACTGCACGGGTTAGAGTTGAGGAGACCGAGGATCAGAGAATTGCCCGTTACATTAATGGGTTGAAGGGTTCAATACAAGAAAAGATGGGTTTGCATCAGGTGTGGACTTTAACGGATGCTACCACTCTGGCGTCGAAAGCTGAACTTATGGAGAAGTTGAGTTGGAAGGATTTTACTCCTTTTCGCAGTTTTCCTCAGCAGGGTAGTTCTGAAGCAGTAACTGATAAAGACCCAACTCTGCAGGCCAAGAATATAGTCAATGCTAGTAGTAGCACAGTGAACAAGGCTCCGACACAGAAAGCAGTGAATCCGTACGCAAGCCAACAGGGGATAAGTGTTTTCGTTGTCAGGGATATGATCACAGGTCGAATGTTTGCCTCACCCGGAGAACTGCTGCAGTTTTGCATGAGTACGACGAGGAAAAACCCGAAGTTAATGAGTATGAAGGGGTCGAATTTGCTGAAGAGGAGTCTAATGAGAGAGTCGGGTGTGTGCTTCAACAAATGCTGTTTTCTTCCAAAGACGAGGGACAACAGAAAAATCTGTTGAGAGCACACTGTTCTGTCAACAACAAGGTATGTAATTTGATTGTTGATATTGGTTGTACTGAAAATATTGTTTCGCAGAAGTTGGTTGAAGAAAAGAACGGCGGAGATGAAGAGAAGAACGATCATTGTTGGCTTAAAATTCGATCATTATAGTAGGGAAATGTTGCTTTGTTTGCTTAACACAATTGTTGCGACAGGTGACAATTTGCTGGCTATTCATGTTCAAGAAGTGAATGACACATTTGATCCTAACATGTTTCATATTCAAGAAGACCTCTGCAAGTCCAAAAAGGTTAGTGCAAATTAGCCTCTTTGATATGTTTTTTTTTTTTGAAAATTAGTGTTATTTGATTGATTTATGTTGTGGGATTTTATTCGCTTAGGTGGATTTTCAAGTTAAGATTTGTAGCGGAAGTTGTTACATAAGCGGGTTGAGCCATCAAGTACGCGTAAACTTTGGATCGATTCTTGCTCTTGGATGTAGCAGTGGGTATGAACACGCGGTCTCTTGCTCTTACGCGCTTGCACACACACACACACACACACTTTACAGTGCAGACATGCCCTCATTCTTCAGACACACACACACACACACTGTACAATGCAGACATGCCCTCATTCTTCAGACACACACACAGACACACACTGTATAGTGCAGACATGCTCTCATACTTCAGGTACGCACGCACTACAATGCAGACATCCCCTATACTTCAGATACGCATGCGCGCACAGACACACGCACACTGTACACTGCAAACATGCCCTCATGCTTCAGACAGACACACTCACACATACACCGACAATGTGGCGAAGCCAGAAAATTTTGGGAAGGGGTCAAGTTTGCTTTAAAAATAAATATTATTATTATTACGGCATCCAAATTTATCATAGAAGTTGGTAAAAAAAATAATTTTGTGCAAATTTTATTGAAATTTAAGGGGGTCAAAATTAATAAAATTACTAGTTTTAATGGTAAAATGTCATTTTCTCAAAATTTGAAAGTGCAAAGCGAAGCTACACAAACACAGATGCACAAAGAGTATAGCCAAGTGCAGAAGGCTCCTGGTCTGAGATTTTATGATTGCGTTTAGCCGTTTACTGATGCAGGCCTAGAGGATCAACAATCTCGAAATTCCTAAAAGCGTTGCCTCCGACTTGCACGCTTATGGTAATGGATATCGGGGGCCGTATCATAATTCAAAAGCAAGGCACTTCACAACAAGGCAGCATATCTAATAAGGCCCTTCAATCCTCTCAGTCAGCTTTAACAACTTGTACAACCAGTGATATGTTCGAAATTCCTCGTCAGATGCAAAAATCTCTGACAATGCCGTCCACTTCGTCATTATCATCAAATCAAATCAAAGTCACAGAACCCCATGTCGAAAAGACATTGCCTCAGTCAAAGGTGGACTTGAAAGTTTTCGAGAGATTGTCTACGTTATACTTAAAAGCATCGGGAAAGCATTTTTCCGTGGAGGAACTCAAGAAGGCGACTAAAAACTTTAGCCACGATCTTATTGAAAGCAAATATACGAAAGATGCATCTCAATATGGTTAAATGTGTAGTTTATCTTTTCCATCTTTACAGTTGTACAAATTCCATATATGTAGGAGTATGATTAGAATATTGCTAGATGATTGACATAGAATAGAATAATGATTTTCTCTCTTTCCTTAGCAATAGGACTTTGTAATATTTCCATAGAATAGCATTGTACAAAGTATTATAAATAACATAAGTCAAGACACCAAACACAAGTTGGGGTCTTCTTCTCAGTCCATGTTTATTTCTATCTCTTTCTCTTCTGCGTAAGTCCTGTTGGTCTTCTTCTCAGTCCATGTTTATTTCTTTCTCTTTCTCTTCTGCGTAACTGTTCTCTTGTTCCCAGCTTTCTCTTGTATTCTTCTTCTTCATTTTTATGCAGGTGATTTATTCGTTCATGGTATCAAGAGCTTCTTGAAAATAGCCATGGGTGACGAAGCATCGAAAACCTTGGCTACCGTCGATCCGGAACAGGTTAACCCTCGCAACAAACATGGCCTCCCTACCCTCTTCAATGTGCAATCGTACATGGGACATAGTCGATTGTCGAATGAAAATTATCCGAATTGGAGCTCCCTTTTCTTATCTATGTTGGAGATTCATTATCTCACCAATGTAGTGACGGATAAAATCCCACCCTCCCGTACCCTTCTCAAAGCCGACAATACCACTATTGAAAATCCAGCCTATGAAGCCTTTGTCCACACCTCCCGTTTTGTCCTCGGCTGGATAAAGGCTACTGTAACCGCTGAGGTCCAACCACATGTCAATCACTGCAAAACAGCTCCTGAGGCGTGGGACCTTCTCGCCAAGGAATTTGGCATTGCCTCTACTATCCACATCCACAAACTCCAAGAGGAGCTCCACGATCTAACCCTCTCCCCCGGCATGACTATTCAGGATTATATCCTTCGTGCCAAGACCATCTCACACTCTCTTGCTCGTGCCGGTGAAGCCGTCTCTACCCACACCCTTTGCCGTCGCATTCTCGGAGGTTTAGGACACACCTACAAGGAATTTATCACAACCCAAAATTCTAAAGGAGATACCACTGTTGATGACCTTAAGGATCTTCTCCTCCAAGAAGAAGCCTTACAACAGAAGTTTGCCCATAAAACCTCACCCACCATAAGTGCCCTTGCAGCGGTCAAAGAGCCGGACAGACCCAAAACTACCCCTATTCCAGTCGCAGCCCATAAACCTACCCATCAAGGAAGTTCTCAGCCTTTTGGACACCAAAATCAGGGGGGTTTCTTCTTTTCTCCTAATCAGAATCGTGGGGGTGGAAATCGCAATAGAAACCGCAACAATAATCGAAACCAAGGTAGGGGTCTCCTACCTTTACCTACTGCCTTTAACCCTACTCGGCCAACCTTTCCACAAGCCACTGTCCCATACCACCCACCCAACCCTTTCCTTAGCCAAGACCAAAATACTGTGACATGCCAAATTTGCAAAAAAAGGGGTCATGAAGCAACCACATGTTACCAACGAGGGAATTTCGCCTACTCGGCTCAGTACTACCCTCAACATCAAATGGCTCCGCATGTTAATTCTTCGCCCATGGCTCCTGTCTCCTTTGTTCTTGATTCCGGGGCGACTAATCACATGACATCCAATCCGGATGTTCTGCAACAATTTTCTCCGTACTCAGGTAACGATTCTATTATGGTTGCTAATGGTACTTCTATCCCTATTGCTCATATTGGTTCTACTCAGTTCTCTGCCCAAGATCATAATTTTGTCATGAATACTGTTTTACATGTGCCTAAGATTAGTCGTTCTTTACTTTCCATTCGCAAGTTTTGTTTAGACAATCATTGCTTCTTTGAACTAACTGCGTTTGGGTTCTGTGTGAAGGACAATCGCACCAAGAGGACCATTCTTTCTGGCAATAACTCTGGCGATCTCTACACTTTATCTTTCGTCCCTTGTTCACGCGTAAATTCTTTGGCGTTGATCGGGGAGCGAGCGTCTTCTTCCACTTGGCATGCCCGTTTGGGTCACCCCTCGTCTCAAGTTTTAAATTTTTTAGTCAATAAAATCAGGCTTCCGACTAGCGGCCCTGTTAAAATAAAGGAGGTGTGTCATGTTTGCCCGTTAGGCAAAGCTTGTAATCTTCCATTCGAACCTCGTTCTTTTAATTCTATAAAACCATTAGATTTATTACATTTAGATGTTTGGGGGCCTTCTTCGGTCCCATCCGTTTCTGGTTTTAAATTCTATTTGTCTATTGTCGATGATTTCTCTCGATATGTGTGGCTTTTTCCAATTTTTCATAAGTCGGATGCGCTTCCAGTTTTCTCTGATTTTAAGACCCTAATTGAGAATCAATTGTCTCGCAAGATTTCCGCCATACACACCATAAAAACAATCCAAACTGATGGGGGAGGAGAATTTATTAACCGGCAATTTGCCGCTTTCTTGTGTAAACACGGTATTGGTCATCGTACTTCTTGTCCCTACACTCCCCAACAAAACGGGGTTGTTGAGCGTAAACACCGTCATATTGTGGAAATGGGTCTTTGCTTACTTGCTAAATCTAAGGTTCCCATGAAATTTTGGCTTGAATCTTTCTCTACTGCTGTGTTTCTCATTAATAGGTTGCCTATGCGCCAACTCCGAAATATCTCCCCTTACGAAAAATTGTGGCAACGTACTCCCGATTACCGTTTCTTGAAAACGTTTGGATGTACATGTTTTCCCAATCTTGTTCCTTATAACCAACACAAATTAATGCTCAAGTCTACACCTTGTGTGTTTTTGGGCTATGACTTAATGCGAAAAGGTTACAAGTGTTTTAATCCCATTAGCGGTCGGATATATATTTCGCGTCATGTATTGTTTGACGAGCATCATTTTTTCTATGAGTTCAACAGTTTTGACACAGCTCATCATCATGGATCAAGTCAACAACAACAATTTCAAAGGCCTACTTCTTCTGTTCTTCCTTCCGCTGCACCAGAAATTAGGCCACTACTATCTCCAGTTCACCCATCTCCTCTATTGGACCAGCCCACAAAGCAGCTTGGTCAGTCAATCTCTTCGGGGCCTCCTTCTGCGCCCATCATCGGCACTCTCTCTAGTCCAACACCGAGCAGCCCACATGCTGCCACCAGCCCAGCTGCAGCTCCTTCTCCTTCAGCGCCTGGGCTTCCTTCAATCAGGTCCAATGAGAACTGCAGCCCACTTCCTTTATCTTTGGACCAGTCCGCATCCTTGCAGGTTGGGCCGGAACAGCCCGCCCAGCTCTCTACTTCTCCAGATCAGCCTAATGGTTCAGATTCTTCAAACCAGACTGCCCCTTCCTCGGTTCAGCCACCTGCACCTGGAGTTCACCCTATGGTAACTAGAGCCAAAGCTGGTGTATTCCGTCCTAAACACCACTTTGCTTTTGGTGCAACTACTGTGGATTCTCCTTTCTTTGAACCACGCACCTTCAAACAGGCTGCGCCGTTAGCACATTGGCAACTGGCCATGCAAGAAGAAATCATGGCTCTTCGTAAAAATGGCACTTGGTCCCTTGTTCCTCTTCCCCCGAATCACAATGTTGTTGGGAGTAGGTGGATTTATAAAGTGAAAAGGCAAGCAGACGGATCTCTCGAACGATACAAGGCCCGCCTAGTGGCCCAAGGATACACTCAACAAGAGGGGGTCGATTATGACGAAACGTTTAGCCCGGTTATTAAACCCGCAACCATTCGGTCTGTTCTCTCCATGGCTCATTCCCATAAGTGGCCCATTGAACAACTCGATGTTCGAAATGCTTTCTTAACGGAATCCTCTCCGAAGAGGTATATATGTCTCAACCACCGGGCTTTACAGATCCGCAACACCCTACTCATGTTTGTCGACTACATCGTGCCCTTTATGGTCTCAAGCAGTCACCTCGAGCATGGTTCCGTAGACTACACGATTTTCTCATCTCCTTGGGTTTCTTTAATAGCCATTCAGATTCGTCATTGTTCATTCGCCATCAACAGGATAATACCGTAGCTATTCTTGTCTACGTGGATGACATCCTAGTTACGGGTTCCACCTCTTCCGTGGTCAACTCAGTCATTACCTCCATATGTTCCACTTTTGAGAGTAGACGGCTGGGTCCACTTAGTTTCTTCCTCGGCATAGAAGCTACACGGACAGATACTCACTTGCATTTAAATCAAGCAAGATATGCTTCGGATCTCCTTCATAAGTTTAATATGCATTTGAGCAAACCTGCCCCTACGCCGCTTGCCCCTGGCCTTCATCTTTCTGCCCACGATGGCGATCCATTACCCGACCCTTCCCTTTATCGTAGCATGGTCGGAGGTCTACAATACATCACTCTCACTCGTCCTGACATCTCGTTTGCGGTTAACCAAGTATGTCAGTTTATGCACTCGCCACGCACATCTCATATGCAAGCTGTCAAACGCATACTTCGGTTTCTGAAAGGTACGACTTCTCTTGGCCTCTCTTTCCGCACATCTCCGGACATGTCTATTGTTGCTTTCTGTGATGCCGATTGGGCCGGTTCGCCTGATGATCGCCGCTCTACAACCGGAGCGTGCGTATTCATCGGACCCAACCTAGTTGCATGGACCGCCAAGAAGCAACATACCGTGTCCCGCTCGAGCAGCGAGGCTGAATATAGGGCCTTAGCGTCTACGACAGCAGAAATTCGGTGGTTCTCCTACTTGTTTCGAGAACTTGGTATCCCTCTCGCCCCACCTGTCCTATTTTGTGACAACATTTCGGCCCTTCATATGTCTAAAAATCCGGTTTTCCATGCCCGAACTCGCCACATTGAGATAGATCTACATTTTGTTCGTGAATTGCATCTTCAAGGTTTCCTCCATCTCCACCACATTGCTTCTTCGGATCAGGTGGCGTACATCCTCACAAAGAGTCTTGCCACTGCCCGTTTCCAGCTTTTGTCCAGCAAGCTTCAGCTCGCATACACGACGCCTCGCTTGAGGGGGGGGTGAAAGCAAAGATACGAAAGATACATCTCAATATGGTTAAATGTGTAGTTTATCTTTTCCATCTTTACCGTTGTATAAATTTTATATATGTAGGAGTATGATTAGAATATTGCTAGATGATTGACATAGAATAGAATAATGGTTATCTCTCTTTCTTTAGCAATAGGTCTTTGTAATATTTCCATAGAATAGCATTGTACAAAGTATTATAAATAACATAAGTCAAGACACCAAACACAAGTTGGGGTCTTCTTCTCAGTCCATGTTTATTTCTATCTCTTTCTCTTCTGCGTAAGTCCTGTTGGTCTTCTTCTCAGTCCATGTTTATTTCTTTCTCTTTCTCTTCTGCGTAACTGTTCTCTTGTTCCCAGCTTTCTCTTGTATTCTTCTTCTTCATTTTTATGCAGGTGATTTATTCGTTCACTTATCATAGGAGAAGGTGGACAAAGTATGGTTTATCGAGCATATCTTGAAAGTGGCGAATCTGCTGCAGTGAAGGTTTTCTCTAACACAGAGTCTTCGGATGATGAAGTTTTACAAGAAATAGAGGTATTGAGTAGATTGGAACATGAAAATATTGTTCGACTCGTTGGATATTGTTATACAAAGGAGATTCATGCTGTCGTTTATGATCTTCTGAATGAGAGCTTGAAGCAAAGCTTGAAAGAACTTCGATGGAAAGAGAGGGTAGGAGTTGCTATTGGGGTGGCAAAGGCGCTGCATTATCTACATTCTTGCTCCCCTTCCATCATTCATCGAGATGTCAAGTCTTCGAATATTCTTCTCGCCGAGAGTCGCCAACCGCTGGTTAGTTCACAGACACAGACACAGACACAGACACACACACACTCACACTCACACTCACACTCCCACACCCACACCCACACCCACACCCACACCTACATCCATACCCACCCACCCCCTCCCCCCCCCACACATGCGCACACACACACACACACATATATACACTCCCTCTGTTCCACTAAAAGTTACACTTTTGCTTTAGACATGGAGATTAAAAAATGTGAAAGTGTTGTGAGTATGAAAAGTGAGGTAGGAGAGAAAAGTTGGGTTGGGGATTAGTAAGTGGACAGTTGTTGAAATGTATTTTAAAATTTCAATTTTGAAAAAGTATAATTTTTAGTGGGGCAACCTTTTGGGTAAAAAGTGTAACTTTTTGTGGGACGGAGGTATTAGGAGTATAATATCATAATATTATATTCAAGTATATATTGTTATATATAATTTAGGAAACAAGTATATATTGTTATATACTCCCTCCGTCCCGAACTTTGGTGCCTAGTTTGACTTTTCACGTAAATTAAGGAGAGAGTATTATATTGAAAGTGTTGTGAGTGTGAAAATAAAATAGGAGAGAGAATGAGTGGAGGGAATAGTAAATTATAATGGTGTTATGAGTATTAAAATAATGTAGGAGAGAGAATGAGTGGAGGAAATAGTAAAGATTCCTTTCCATTTTAGGAAATGTGCACGTAGGTTTGGGACGCCCAATATGGAAAGTGTGCACGTAGGTATGAGACGGAGGGAGTATTAGATTAGGAAACACAATATTTGTATTAGATTAGAATCATTCTCCTTCTAGGAGATTACCTAGATTAGAATCCTTCTCCTCCTAGGATATTACCTTTACCTAGATTAGAATCCTTCTCCTCCTAGGAAATTACCTCCTCATTGTAATCCTATAAATATGTATCTTTAGCATCTTGATCAATTGAGTCATTCAATACAATTCTTCTCTTCCATGTTTTGATTGACTTCGTCTAAACCCTCCTTATTCTAATATGGTATCAGAGCTAAGATCCATAGAAGAACCTTCCGCCACCAACTACCAAAGCCCCCACTACCCTTAAACTTTTTGTTATTCAATCCCCTTGGCTCACAAACCCTTTTGACCAAAACCCTATATTTTTTTTTATTATTTCTCCCCTTTGAAATTTTTTTCTTCGTAATTTTTTTTCTCTTATCTCAATGTAACGTTGAGTATTTTTTTCCCCCTTCACACAACCTCCCTTTGAAAAACCCAAACCAAAGTCGTCCGTGTGACGTAAAACTCATAACCCAAATCAAAGTGGTCCGTGTGACGTAAAACTCATAACCCAAACCACAGTCGTCCGTGTGACGTAAAACTCATAACCCAAACCAAAGTCGTCCGTGTGACGTAAAACTCATAACCCAAACCAAAATTTCTCGTCGTTACGACGTAAAATTCTCGTCATCACGACGTAATTAAAAAAAAACAAAAAATCAATGGCCGCACTACCATGCGTGCGAACTGGGTTGTAGCTTCAGCAACAACAACATCTTCATCAAAGTCTTCAACAACATCAACGTCTTCGGCAACAACAAGTCTTCATGTAATTATGTCCAAGATTGGACTCTCCTATCGGCCGTCCATCTTGCGGGAGCATATTAGGAATATAATATCATAATATTATATTCAAGTATATATTGTTATATATAATTTAGGAAACAAGTATATATTGTTATATATTAGATTAGGAACACAATCTTTGTATTAGATTAGAATCCTTCTCCTTCTAGGAGATTACCTAGATTAGAATCCTTCTCCTCCTAGGAGATTACCTTTACCTAGATTAGAATCCTTCTCCTCCTAGGAGATTACCTCCTCATTGTAATCCTATAAATATGTATCTTTAGCATCTTGATCAATTGAGTCATTCAATACAATTCTTCTCTTTCATGTTTTGATTGACTTCGTCTAAACCCTCCTTATTCTAATATGGTATCAGAGCTAAGATCCATAGAAGAACCTTCCGCCACCAACTACCAAAGCCCCCACTACCCTTAAACTTTTTGTTATTCAATCCCCTTGGCTCACAAACCCTTTTGACCAAAACCCTATATTTTTAGGAGAAGGATTCTAATCTAGGTAAAGGTAATCTCCTAGGAGGAGAAGGATTCTAATCTAGGTAATCTCCTAGAAGGAGAAGGATTCTAATCTAATACAAAGATTGTGTTTCCTAATCTAATATATAACAATATATACTTGTTTCCTAAATTATATATAACAATATATACTTGAATATAATATTATGATATTATATTCCTAATAGGAGGGAATATAGGCTAACATGCATATGTGATGTTCTGCTAGTTTTGATACTAAAAACTGATGATGTATTTCAATCTGTAGCTATCAGATTTTGGATTAGCAGTGGTGCATCAGCAATATAAGAAAGTCCCAACACATGTAAGTCCTAATCTAGTCGTTGGCACCTTCGGATACATGGCACCGGAGTATTTGATGTATGGAAAAGTTGATGAGAAGATTGATGTGTATTCTTATGGTGTCGTGCTACTCGAACTAATAACTGGGAGAGGCGCTATACAAACATCCAAGCACTCGTCTAAGCACGAAAGTTTAGTACTTTGGGTAAAACAACGATAAAAATCACTTGTAGCAACTTTCAATATAGATCTTGTCTGGTGAAGCGTTTTCCATAAGACCACAAGTTTTTCTTACGGAAATAGCTTCGTTTTAAGACCAAGAAAAACAATGAAAATGTACTTTGTTCTTATGATCTTTAAGGTTTTCCTTAAGATCATAAGACCAGAAGTTCTTAAGATCTTTAAGGTTTTGAGTAATTATTATTTGCAGGCAAGATCTGTACTTTGTTCTGGACTATGTGAACGTTTAATTGACCCTAATCTACATGAAGACTACGACAAGGAAGAGATGAAGATGATGATGGGTGTAGCTCGGCTTTGCCTCCTACACTCAGGGGCGGAGCTATTAAGACACCAGCGGGGTCGACGGCCCCCACTCATTTTCCAAATTTTTTTTTTGATATACTCCCTCCGTCCCACAATAATATGTAAACTTTCTATTTTGGGCGTCCCACAATAATATCTAACTTTCCCTAAATGGAAAGGAATCTTTACTATTCCCTCCACTCATTCTCTCTCCTACATTATTTTAATACTCACATCACCATTATAATTTACTATTCTCTCCACTCATTCTCTCTCCTATTTTATTTTCACACTCACAACACTTTCAATATAATATTTTCTCCTTAATCCCCGTGCAAAACCCAAAAGTCCATAAATCTATGGGACGGAGGGAGTATATATATACTATTAATTGTTGTGAAACTAATCGTATCTTCCTGTGGCAAACTGGTCAAGCTGAATCTTATGACCTGGAGGTACAAGATTCAACTATATCCCATTTTTAACTCAATTCAACAGTTTTCGTCTCTAATAAACCCGTACAACTGTTTCTCATTTTTGTAAAGCCCATACAACTGTTTTAAGCTCATAAATTATCCAATAAATAATACTCACTTCGTCTTTATATGAATGTCAAATTTCTTTTTTTCAATTTTGCTTTTAATGAATGTCAAAAAAAAAAAAAAAACATTTAGAGACGGAGGAAGTAGGTTTTTTAAAAAATACTTTATATAAGATGAAGATTTTAAATATTTCGGTGCTATTTGTGGTTTAGAGCCTGGATTATTATAACAGGGCACATGATTTCCAAATAATTATTATATTAATAATGTTTGAATTACAATGCAATTTTTCAAATAATATATTTAATAACTTCCATTTATTAAGTCATTTTTATTATATACTGTATTAAATATTACAAAATAAAAATGATTAATTTGAGTAATTCGCAGGCGCCAAAAAAAAAAATTGGCCCCCACTGACTAGTATTCCTGGATCCGCCACTGCCTACACTCGTCTTCAAAAAGACCAACAATGAAAACGGTAAATTTATAACAGTAATACACTTTTTTTTTTTCAAGCTTTGATGCACATTTGCGAAGAACAAACATGAGGAATTCTGATTTGTTCTTATTTGTAGATTCTGCGGTTATTTGAGGAACCAGAGTATTGGGCTGGGATGCAGAGGAAGAGAGAAGAGTTACTCAGTGGGATACCTTGCTCGAGTGAAATGGGGTCGTGTAAGCATCAACATTCAGGTTCTAATGAAACTTTAGATTTAGATGAAAATGATTTATAGCAAATTGTAAGTAGCGGACCGTATAAATGACTGTAAATATGTTTATATAGATCATATATATATATATAGTTGTTGGTTGAAATATTATTTTCTGAATATGTTTTTACATAGCAAGTAGATTATCTTGTTCCCAGTTATGCTGCTGTTTCTGGTGTTGAAACTGCAATGACTAACGATTTTTTTTTTTAAATATAGCTTTTTAAAAATTTATATATCAAAATAACATTTTCAAAAACTTAAGTACCAAAGTAGCACTTTTGACTTGAAATCCGGAATTGGTAATTCCGGATTATGAAATCCGGAATTACCAATTCCGGATTTGATTTGATTTTTTGTTTTTTTTTTGTTTTCCAAAATTGAATTTCCGAAAATAATAATTCCGTAAATAGGGGGCGATCGCGCCCTAAAATAGAGCGATCGCTCATGTGTACTCCGGAGGTACCAATTCCGGATTCTATTTTTATTTTTTATTTTTTTCCAAAAAAGAAATAAAGCAAATAAAATAAATATATTCTGAAAATAGGAGAGGGCGATCGCTCTACTTAAGGGGCGATCGCTCCTTAGACGCGTATCTTCAAAATCCGGCACTGTCAATTCCGGATTTGCTTTAATTTGAATCCGGGGCTGCCATTTTCGGATTCAAATTTTGAATTCCTTAACTCTGTTTGTTCATGGAAGAAAGGAAGAAGAAGGAGTGCAGAGAGTGAGATAGAGAAAGAAAGAATTAAGGAGAAGAGAAGAAGTTTAAAGAGTTGTGAGAGAAAGTGTTAGTTTGGTACTTAAAAATGGTTAGTTATATTTCTTATTTTAATTTGTTTTGAGTTGTTAATTTTAGCTATATAAATTTTTTTAAGAATTTTTATTTGTGCATTTTTTATATTTTGTTGTTAAAATTATTTATGTACTTAATTTTTGATTGTCAATGAATTAAACATTAAGTCCCATTTAAATTTAATTACTATTAAATTTTTTTATTTCAGATGAATCAACATGTACAACAACAATTTATTGATCCTGGGCCAATCGATCCTCATGTATTGACTTCTCAGGATACACATAGATCTAAATATATTTGGGAGGGACAAGAGTTACCCAATTTAAGACCTAGGCGTGGTCCAAGATTTCCACCTAGAGTTGATTGGAGGATAGAAGAGAAGCTTATAAATACTGGATTTTATGGAGTGTATTTATTAGGTCATATACAATATGATTGGCATTTGATTGAGGCTTTGATTGAAAGATGGCGTCCAGAGACCCACACTTTTCACTTACCTGTAGGGGAGATGACCATCACCTTAGAGGATATTGGCATGTTGTGTGGTCTTCCTGTAGACGGAATGGCGGTGACTAGTTCAGAAACTAGTAGGAGTGCTTTGGCATGGGTTGAGATTGTTGAGGAGTTATTTGGGGTTGCACCTCAACCGCAGACATCAAAAGAGGTGGAATGATATCAATGAGATGGGTTCTAGGACACTTCCCTCATTTTGAACAAATTTCCCAATAATGCGTCCGAGCATATGATTGAGACATATACTCGAGCATACATTTTCTTATTATTGGGGTCATACATTATGCCCGTCTCGTCTGATAACCTAGTGAAGTTGATGTACCTCGCACTTCTTAGGGATATAAATAATATTGGTCTCAGATACTGGGGTAGTGGAGCGTTGGCCTTCTTGTATAGGGAGATGTGTGTAGCATCTCAACACGATTCGAAAGGGTGTGGTGGCTTCTTAACCATCATGCAGGTATGTCTATTATATATGATTACATTATGCTAGTGGACTTAACCTCGTTTTGTACGTAATGATAATTTTTTTTATAGCTTTGGGCATGGGAGAGGTTGTCGTGTACACAACCTAGGAGACATGAAGAAATAACACTTACCGGATTGCAACCAACTGGGTTACAGGTATATTTCAATTACTTCATTTTGTAAACGATCTGTTTTGTAATATATCGCTTTTTTACTCATTATTTTTTATGTCAATTGTTTCATATGTAGGTGGAAGGGTCCATTGTCGTATACTTCGTGATCGCCCATAACCCGCAAGGCTATCGAGACCGCTTGTCATATTTAGAGAATGATCGGGTTGTGTGGCGGCCATACAACGGTGTGCCAGTTCAATTTCTGCCTTGAGGGCCAAGCTATATGGAGGGCGAAGGTGCCTAAATGCAGCTTTGAGAGGGTTGAATGGCACTTTCCGCATCGCGTAATGCGACAATTTGGGATGGTTCAAGGTGTGCACGATGACCGCGACACCGGTTTGGACTTGCATCGGATTAGTCGGCAAGGTCGGTCGGGCGTTAGCGGATGCAACAACATGATCAGCACATAGCAAGGTGGAATGAACGGGAGTTTAATGTCGTTGATGGAGAGTTTGGTGAAGTGGATATGAGTTACCATCACCCCTATTTGACATGGTATAGGCGTATTACTCGATCGCTCATCCACAATTCGTCTAATGTGGAGGGACTAGGGTTCAGGCCACGTTCAACTGGTTATGAGGGTGTGGTAAGTTATATATTACATACAATGATTTTACAAAAAACAATACCATTTTTCCGTATTAATTAATTTTAGTTCATTGTTTTGAACAGATTCAAAGTCTCCAAGGGATGTACTTATACAGCCAGAATGCCACATCCTTGGAAGACATGGTGAATTACACTCAACAATGTGTCACTAACACACTGACACATATTAGGGAGCAGCAACGACTGCAAGCCCAAGCTCCCCCCCCCAACGGTTGATCATACTGCTGAAGAGGAGCCACAGAGGGAGAATCGGGTTCGTAGGCGTGGCGGATACCAACAGCTGCAGGATGAGCCAGAGATGCGGGATCAATACGGTGATATGCATCAGTTTGAGTTCGACGAGTTCACCTGACAGACCGGGTAATTCTTTTTACCGAATTGATGAATCGCTTTGATTTCACGCAACCGCCTCGGAGCTCCTTCCCTTCTTCTAGCAATTATAATCGACGCTGAGCAGACATTCGGGATTCCGGGATTTAGGCCTAGTTTCCATTTGCCTAATGTGCAGTTTTCAGAAAGTCCCGACGGATCATCCTCATCCTCATCTCAACAATCTAGATCAGGTGGTCGTCGTATGCCGAGGAGAGGGAGTAGGATTCGCCATCCCCCTGATGAATTTACCCCGTCCAATTATCCTTGACTGGTATCCTACGTGACCGGGATGTGGTCAATTTTCTATAAAACTTATTCTTTTATTATTGTTAATTTTAATTTCATGAAAGCTTGCCATGGACTGATTTTTCTGAAAAACTAACTGAAAAACGTTAAAAACTGACTGGAAATTCTTAAAAGCTAACTGGACTTCTGAGAAACTAACTGAAAACGTTAAAAAACTGAATGAATTTCTAAAAAAACTAACGAAAAACGTTAAAAAACTGATTGAAATTTGACAAAAGAGGGACGGACAAGAGGGAGGTCGCTCCCTTATAGAGGGCGATCGCCCCAATGTACTCCGGAAATTCTAATTCCGGATTCTTTTATTAAAAATTTATTTTTAATAAAAAACAAATAATAAATTCCATACGCGCGATCACCCCAATAAACGAGCGATCGCCCTCTTTTTACAGAGAAAAGGCGCGATCGCTCACTAAACCCAGCGCGATCGCCCTCTACGCGGATTTCCCAAAGCACGGTTTATCCCAAAAAAACCTTCCCCTCTCCCAATCAAATAACCCTACCACCAACGCCTCCTTTTCTCTCTCTCTCTAAAATTTCAAATTTCAAACCCCAAATTCAAGCTTCTTCAACCCCAAATCCAATTTTCTTCAACCCAAAAATCAATCAATCATCCATTTTGAAGCACACATTCAAGGTTTGAGGTGCATTTTGAAGATTGTCACACGTTTGTTTTTCAAGACAAAGACTCCGGCGAAATTCCGGCGACCTTCCGGCGAACTTCCGGCCAATTAAAAAGTAAGCTTCCAATTTTTTATCTTTGAGTTTTGATTGACAATGCCTCCTAAAAAACCACGAACCACTACCACCAACACTCCAACCCCTACCGGTCCCCCGTATGATGCTGCTAAATTTGTTGGGATTCAAGCTCAACAATTCTTTGAGTTATATGAAAACAAGCCATTCAACCCGGAGAGGGAATTTGATTTTAATGGCTTGTATTTAGATGGTTTTGTTACCCTTTACAATTGGGGAAAGTTGGGGAGTAAGCCCCCAAACTATGGAAGTTCACTTTTAGTCAAAGAATTTTATGCTAATATTTTTGAACGGGGGAATACGGGACAGTCTTTTGTGCGGGGGCTTCCGGTTAATTATGATAGGGATGCCATTAATCAACATTACGGGTTAGCCACTAACATTGAGGAGGATGGGTGTGAGGACACCCAAGAGATGGAGAGGATAGGAAAAATGTTAGGGAAAATTTGCATTTGCTAGCTCCGACTTTTGGGATAATTGACCCTAGGAATGTGAAGAAGGGGATAGTTGTTAAGGCTCGAGACATGGATACTTGGATGAAGTATCTTCATAGATTTATTTGTGAGAGGATCCTCCCCTCCTCTCATTTTAATGAGGTTAATTGGAGACGTGCATTTCTAATGCACATGATAGTTCAACGAAAAACAATTGATTTTGGAAAAATAATCAGTAAGGAGATATGGAACACGGCTAAGGGTATGGCCAATACGAACTATAATTTTCCATTGTTGATCACATCCCTGATAACAAAATCGGAATTTAACCTCAGGTTAGTGAACAAGGACATTAAAGGAGGTCCAAAGATTAACTTATTCACCCTCACCACTTAATGTCAGAATGTAAAGAGGGGTGAGGGGTCATCTAGGAGACCTCACGCTGGAGATGATGATGATGATGATGATGATGAGGAGGAGGAGGAGGAGGAGGAGGAGGAGGAGGAGGAGGAGGAGGAGGAGGAGTGGCGAGCAGACCCGGTCGAGGCTACTTATTATCTGTCAGAGCAGGTTGGCTACGTGGAGAGTCAAATTAGAGATATGAGGCAAGATTTTGGACATTTATCCGTCCGCGTGGATGCGGAGATTGAGACTAACCAGGCTTGGAGGGCACAACAAAATGCTTGGATGTCACAACAAAATGCTTGGATGTCACAACATGATCGTGTACAGGAGGAGCAGACTCGGTTGCTCCAGAATATCCTTGGACGGATGCCACCACCACCACCGGGAGATGGGTCGGGCTATGGTGGACATTTCTGAAGATTAATGTTTTTTGTTGAATTTTAAAACTCTTAGTTAATTTCAGCTTTGGTTTGTGGCTTAATTTGATGAGGGGATCCTCATAAACAATATTTCATATTTGGTTTGTATTTTAATTCGTCATGCCTTTGTTGGCATGCAAACTTGGTTTTATGTTGGGGTGTGTCCCAAAGACATCTTTATTTTTGGTTTGTAACAAACTTCTTGTTAATTTCCTCTTTGTTTGACTCGCTAAATCGATTTTATTTCTTCCCTTCTTGTATTGTGCCTGGTGGTATGGCTGATGTTTGGTTTGTAACAAACTTGGTTTTATGTAGGAGTAGTAATTTAGGAATGTTAGGAGTTCCAATATTCAGAATTATTTAGTGGTAAACTATTGGATATAATTTTTTTAATATTAATTCCAGAAATTCTATAATAAAAATTATGGTATCTGAAAAAAAAAACACTATAAATGGCATACAATTTATGCCAATTAGTATATGCAGTAGATGGAAATATGTAATTTTAAAAAATTAACAATTACAATTTATGGAAGTAATTATTAAAAATTAATTATGGGAAAATAATTTATGAAAATGTTGATAAACACAATATATATGGAAATTTCATTTTATACAATAACAGGTTTAACAAAAAAGTCAAAAATGGGACAAACATTTTGGGACGGAGGGAGTATTACAAGAGTTTTATACAATAACGGGTTAATTGAAAATAAAAAATGGGACAAACATTTTGGGACGGAGGGAGTATTACACGCTATTGGCTCAGTTTTGGCTTTGGAGCGGTCGCCCCTCTTATTGGAGCGATCGCTCCCACAATTCCAGTAACTTTGCGCGAACGCGCGGATGGGAAGGGGCGATCGCCCCATTTGTCCTTATTTTCCATGTTAAAAATAGTAATGTTACAACTCTGTGTGTTGGTACCTGTGTGCACCTGCACATATATGACAAAAAACTGTAATGAAGAAAAAGTGCATTAATTGAAGATAGGTTGAACATTTATAATATACGTTCAAATCCGGCACTGCCAATGCCGATCTTATCTTCACTGACAAATCCGGCACTGTCAATGCCGAATTTATTTTAACTTACAAATCCGGCACTGCTAATGCCGGATTTATCAAATTTGAATTCCCCTTTAAAAGGAAGGAGTAGTTTCATTACAAACATCTAACCCTCAACCCTCTCTCCTCTCTGAAATATGGATCGTAGACTCAAAAATTCTTCTAATCTCCGTCCTCATTTTGAAAAAGGCCAAACATCTAACCCTCAACCCTCTCACCTCTCTCAAATAAATCTGTCTCAACGCGAAGGAGAGCGTCTGATTCCTGGTCCAGCTGGTGACGTGCAGTTGGCTTTGCGCCAGAGAAACCTCGATCGTCAGAGAGGGGGATCCTCTCAGGAACCTCTGATTCCGACCCAAGAGTATGTGAGGAGAGCGATTGAAGATCCCAAGGAGGATAAAGATTTCGAACGCAGTCCTTGGCTCTCCGCACTTGAGAACCGGCTGTGGCGATGGTATGATTGCTGCTACCCCTTTCATTACTATCACGGGCGGATTTCCTAATGGATTTGATAGGATTAATGTTGCCGTTGGTGTTGTCAAGACCATCACACGAAATGAATTTGGTGACGCTACGGTGACTTTGAAGGTTAGCATATGAGTTTTGTATGTTTTCTAGCATGATTAGTATGTGTCTTATCTTACTAATTAAGATAAAATTGATAGGATCCAACGGGAACAATAGGTGGTGCAATTCATCATAAGGTGTTTACTGAGAGTGAGTTCGGAGATGACATAGTTGTTGGTTCTGTTCTGATACTTCATCAGGTATGATGTATTAAAAATGCAACAACTTGAACCTATTATTAATATTGCCATCTAATCATGTTTTTTTTGTAATTTTTAGGTTGTTGTTTTCTCCCCCTCACGTAAAACACATATACTCAACATCACACTCCCCAATGTATTCAAGGTAAAATTGATAGGTACAGACTGTGAGTGGGTGATTGTTCAACAAATGACATTAGTTTATTTGTGTTGCAGGTATTCCATAAGGATTTCATCCCATCTGATTTTTCATGAAGGGGTTTTTCATGTAAAAGTTGTTGAACTGTTGAACTTGTATTTCTATCCTATGTGATCGGGATGTGATCACTAATTTGAACTCTTTATTTTAATGTTTGATTAATGTATGTGTTGTTGAACTGTTGAACTTGTATTTCTATCCTATGTGATCGGGATGTGATCACTAATTTTAATATTTATTTTAATGTTATTTCAGTTTTTATTCATATTTTATTTGCTATAAAATGGAGCGGTTGACCCATTTGGTCGTTTTAAGTTTCGCAACTACAAATATATTTGATGTCATACTCCACCAAGAGTTAAATATATTACAAGTTCAATATATTACAAGTTCAAATAAAACAATATTACAAGTTCAAATAAAACAACAATACTTAAAAGTTCAAAGTACGTAATTTAAGAAGTAATAATAAAAATAACAATTAACTCTTACTGTCTAAGAGTTGGACATCTCCTTCGCGTGTGACCTTCTAACTTGCAAATCCCACAACGATTCTTTTTTTTTTGCAACTTGCCAATCCATAGAGTTTCTCAGTCGCCTTGACCTGGGTCTCCCTTGCTTCTTGTCACGTCGATGCTCCGGGTTAGGGTAAAAACGTGGGACAATATGATCTACATTCCAATAGGCCTCGTCATGGATTGGATGAAAAGAGCAACTCCACGTCTTGTAGTACGAGGCAAGGCTGTAAAAGGATGAATATAACTCATACCATCGACACTTTGCGATTTGAAACACGCAAGCACATGCGAACAAGGGTAATGATATTGCATCCATTTGCCACAAGTGCATGTTCGATCACGCAATCTCACAACTTGAATGTGTCCACCTTTGTCACCACGTACCACGTCGTCACACTATAAACACCCACGCACGTAGTGTTAAACCTTGTGACGTGATGAAACCCAGCCTTATCAAAGTTGTATCGGTATCTTCGATCGATTCTCTCACTGAATTGTAGCGTGGCATTTGGTGGTGGGATGCCATTAGGATCTCCCCCTAAAGCACTAATTGCTTTAGTGAGTCTATCTTGAAAGTATGCCACACACCTATAGAATGAGGTCTCAACAACCGCCGAAATTGGCATTCCCGAGCTCCTTTCATAACGCCATTAAAAACTTCCGACAAATTAGTAGTCTTAATTCCGTACCTATATCCACCATCGTGAGCCATTGTCCACTTTCTAGCATCCAAGTTCTCAAACCATTTATATGCCTCGTGGTTGATGATAGGAATTTGCCTCGAATAGCATTTAAGCTTTCTATCTTGGGTGGTGCTAACGGCAACGCCAAAAAAGATCTTTCAATCCAACGCCCTTGTGAGCTTTAAGAAAATTAGCTCGCAAGTGCAACATGCACCATCTGTGGATAACATTTCGTGGCCACGGCAATGTCTCCAACCGTGCAAAGGATGCCATTATGCCGATCAGATATCAAGCAAACTTCACGACCCTTAACAATATGTTTGCATAGAAGATGCGAGAAACCAACACCAATTTCGATAGTCCTCTTTTTCAACAATAGCGAATGCGAGAGGAAGTAGACTATCATTTGCGTCGACACCCCGTAGCAATAAGAATAACCCCTCTATATCTTCCATGCGGGAATGTGCCATCAACGGTAAATAACGGGACGACAATGAGTGAATGCTTCCACACAAGTGCCAAATGTCCAGAACACACGATCAAACATACCTAAAGCACCGGGAGGAGGAGGATCGAGAATGCTCCACAATGGTTCCGAGGTTCCACTTTTGGATGGCGGCTAACAAACGTGGCGAGTCTTTATGTAAGATTCCTCCCAGTCTCCATATGCCTCTGCAATAGCTTTTTGTTTGCCACACCATGCCTTTCTATATGAAACTTCCTTTCCATAGGCTTTTTTATTTACGCCTTCACTAGTACAATCTTCAACTCGGGATCGGCCTTAACCCGTTCCAAAACTTCCTGCCTCTATGAACTTAGCATCCATGTTTCGATGATTTTGGCTAATTTCGGTTGCCAAACAAGAATGAGGACCCTTGTATTTGGTAATTTCCCAATACCCGGCATTCTTCAAACTCACATTCACATAAAAATTGCACGGAAAATCTTTCATCAAACACTCAATAGTCCACTTTCGGGTTGTGCTTCGTTTTACCTTGAAGCGCAGATTTTTCTTAATATGAAACAACTTCATTTTATCTTGCACATCTGTCTTCTTTGAAAAGCGAATACCTTTGTGCAATGTCACGATGTTCTACATTCCATTCAGCAAAGTCATATTGGTTATCATCATATATCTCCGATCCTTCTCCAATATCACGATAAAATTGATACCCGACTCTGTCATGCACATGATGTTGTGGTTCTTCGTAAGCAACCAAATGTAACGCCAAATCTTCTCCCTCATTCTCGCTAACATCGGTAGGACTACTGCAATCATCATATCCATCGTCACGATCTTCATTTAGAAGCAACTCAATATTTTCTTCATAATCCTGAATCATTATCATCATCATTATACAATTCCTCACCCTCACCCCCTCCCTCTTCCTCGCTCTCTTCCTCCCCCTCTTCCTCTTCCTCTTCCTCTTCCTCTTCCTCTTCCTCTTCTTCTCCCTCTTCCTCTTCCACATATGTTTGTGTACTTGTTTCAGCATCCATCTGACTATAGCAGCTTAAAGAACCCATCTGGAAGGTATCCATGTCATTAACATACTGATTTTGTAATGGCTCCTCATAGGTTTCAAACTCCTCAACATTCACATTATCAACTAAATTTATCTTAACATACAATTGTAAGCTACTCAACCCACCAAACTGAGCAGAAACATCAAACATGACTTCCATACCCATATCATTGTCGATTACAAATGGAATGTAGTTTGCAATCCCGGGAGCAACAAGATGAGGATATCTACATATAACTTGCAACTGAACAACAACTCGATCTACCCCAATTTTCTTAGCTAACTTTTTAATCAACTTCTTGTAACTCCACCGAGTTTTAGCCCTAAGTGCACATTTTGGTCCCCTTTCAAAATGTTCACCTTCAAACGGGTGTTCATCATTTCCTCCCCAATAACACATGAAAACAAGTGGAACTCCAGCCATATTTTGTGAGGACCCCGACCCGGAACCTACACGTGTCCCGAGTTGGAGCGTCCTCAAACTAACCCAAATATCCTAAACTTTTAAAAACTTTGATTTAACTTTCAAACGCTACACCATTTACATACCCATTTCAAAATAACTCTACTCCTTTCTACACTGGGGAAAGAGTTGACCAACTCCGAAAGTAATAAATGATTTACAAAAAGAGGTTGAATATAAAATAAGATTAAAGTTTATAAATACAAACCCTTTAAAAGAATTATATCAATACACAATTTCTACGCCAACCTATACGTACCCCGACAAACCCAAAATACCACATCCAACTCCTTTCCGCCCTTACTTGGCTAGGTCCAATTCTGCCTCTCGGGATCTAAAACAGTAAAGGGAGAGGGGTGAGAATAAATCTCAATGAGCTATTATGGATGCGCAAGATGCCAAACAAGATGCAACACATAGCATGGCAACACTTAACACATTATGAAAGCGGTAAACACCTTACGTTACCTCATTTTACCTTTTCCTGTCTGAACAATAAGTCGTACAACGTGGGAGTAAAACTCCACTCTTTGGTGAATTGCCTCCAAAGCACATTCACCTCTTTATAGGACTCATACCCCAGGCACCATCCATATAAGAAAGGATACCTATATTAGAGTATCCAACAATAATATATTCCCCCCGGTACACCAATCGCAGCAGTCTGTAAAAGGCTTCTTCATGCTCAATACGGTCGTTAGCACAGCCCACTCCGTGGCCACGAGAGGGGAAGGGTCGCTAGGTATGATGTACCTTCAATCACTTATAGAACAAATCCATAATTGATTGAATTCCATCATACCCACCCGAACAAGAACACGTTCAAGCACATAATAGATACTTGAAATAAATCCACAAAACGGGATAATCATATAACAACATGGTAATGTATACTCATGCCAATCAATACCATAATGCAACATTTAAGTAATACACTATGCATAATACCCTTAACGAGTATACATTCAAGTAAGGTATCCATATAACCACATAATCCACGCCGGGATACAATATAACAATACCAAATAATCCACAAAGGGGATAAACAATATAGCCACATGGTAAAATATACTCATGTTCAACCAATATCATAGTACGACATTTAATTAACACACTATGCACAATATAAACAATGTATATGAACTCAAGTAAGGCAAGAAAGTATTATCAATCCATCCTACAAGGTCATTGTACACTAATACATAGCCTCTATGAAGGTTCAAGTTCAACTTACTAGGTAGGGGTCACAATCTATAAAGGATCAAACAAGATTGCTAAACAATTTCTGGTTTAAATTTAAAATCAGGAATTCTGGGGTCTTGGGCGACCGCCCTTAACCACTTGGGCGACCGCCCAAGTGGACTTCAAAGCAATTAAACCTCCTGCCATGATGGGCGGCCGCCCAAGCCCCCATGGGCGACCGCCCAAGCCTCCTCCAGCCTCTTTTGCAGATTTTTAACCCTTTTTAACCTAGTTCTTCTTTCCCTCTACCATGGCTTGATCAAGAATACCCAAGAACACCTTCATCTTACCAAGTCCCATTCAAAACATATAAACTCACAACCAAGTAATCCTAGATCATTTATCTCTACCCATTCCACCCATTTCAAACCCTTCTAATGATCTTCCTTGAACCCTAACTTCAACAATGTTCATTTTCAAATCAATCAACTCCCATTTAGGTTTCCAAGCAAGAAATCAACATCATTAAGCCAAGAACAATAATCAAAGAACTCATGAACACATAGGAGAAGGGAATCATAATAACTCACTTACTAAGCCATGTAACCCAAAATGATTAAATCTTATATCATTTACCCTTTGAATCACTATCCATTTCACTATCACTTTCCAAGTATAAATTTCTTAATTTAGTTAACCCAAATAACATAAATCTAGATTATTCTCACAAGAATTCCAACCCCTTCACTAATACATTTCAAGTTAATTCCTTTAACTAACTTCACCCATTTCTTACAATCAAATCAACCTCTAAGAACCATAACATCCTTCCATGTCATTTATCACATTCTCAAGTCCCAAAAGTGGTCTAAAGCCATAAACAACCATTATCATCACAAGAACAACATTAGCTAATTCATGAGCATTCATAGAAGGGAAGGGTCATAATAACTCACTTTAAAAATCGGAGATGGATCAAGGATTTCTTTAGCTTGATGGACTCCTCTTGGTCTCCCGATTCCAAAAGTGCTCCCGGATTGAAAAATGGTGAAGATTTGAGCTTGGTAGGAGCTTGAGAAGATGAAGCTCCATTAATGGGTTCCATGGAAAGTATGAGGGAGAAAGTGAAGAGGTAGAAGATGAAGAAGGAGGGGAGGTGAAGTGTGGAAAATGATAAAGGGATAAAAGGGGGGGGGGGCGGTCAATGAGGGAGGGTTTTGGGGGAATTTGTCCCCCACTCAAAAATTCCCTACAACAATTCTTTCATAAATTAAAATAATTCTCCCAACCAACAACATTTTATTTGTCCATTTTATTACCACTCCATTCTATTACTTTATTTATTTCTAATTATTATTTTTCTCCTAGAACCTTATTTATTTCCTTATCCTTTTATCCTAATATAAGAATTTAAAGATATAAAGTAAACACATAAGGTTGATATTAATATTAAAGTATATAATGTTATACTAAAATTGTGTCTAGGGTTAGGGTCGTTACACTCACTCCCCCTTAAAGAAAATTCGTCCCGAATTTGACTATCACTTACCTACTAATCAACTCACCTCGGTTACAAGTATACCTTAGACTTCAATTCTCAATTAGTCTCTTCGATGTTGTGATTCTTCCTCAAGATTCTAATTCCATTAATGGCACGATATTACATCTTAATTTTCCAAGAATACCTTCCCATTACTAACCCGAATTTTCACGACCTCAATAACTATATAAATAAATGAAAGTATTACAACCCATATAACCAGATACATTACAGTATTACATTTAAAACCCCAAATACTCTATAAGCCGCTCAAAGCCCGTCTATGAGTCACATCACCAACCTTTTCTAAGACTCCACATGGATACAACTTTGGCGCCAATTTACCGTAGGCCTTGTTTCACTAACCTCACCCCAACAAATTAGAGATCGATATTTTCTTCCCGAACAACGCCTTATACGGTTTTATCTCAACGCTAGAATGATAACTGCTATTTATACGCACTCAACCATTGGTAACCATACGACCTATCGACTACTAACATCCATTGTACATGCCCGTAGTATAATTTCAACAATAAGTAATGATTCCGCAATTTTTCACAAAGTTAAACTTAATAGTATTCCTACCTTCCAAAAGGATCTTCCAAATGATGTCTATCCAATCCTTCTAATACTATGGGGTTTATACAACCAAACTATCTCCTAACATAAATGAGGACTTTATCAATAAATATCTCATGATATAAACATTAAATAACTGCCCATGAAATAATAAATATGAACATGCTAATAAGATCATGATTTCTATAAACGGGACACTGGTCGACTATATAACACAATTCAATGTTCCACTTATTTTCAGGTCCAGAGGCAGATCAATATTCAAATCAAATGGTTGGCCGCCCACAACGGAGCCGTTCCAACTCCAAAACAAAAACCGAGTCTATTGTGACCGACACAATAATAACCCCACATTTATCAAATCATTTCTTGGACCAACACTTGAATACAGTTAATCATTATAGGGAAACTAGGTTGCCTTTCTACTAGCTTCAGCACAATTTACATCTTTAGGATACCAAGTCTTTCTGAAATTCACAACATCTTTCAAAATTCCAAAAGATAGATAAAAAGAGATCCAGTGAGACTCGAATGGTTTATTTATTTAAAACTGTCCCATACCAGTTTTAATTAACTAAATCACTCAAAATCTTTAAGAAATCTTTAAAATTTTGATACGTTAACAAAATAACTCGAGTGATCTAATTATCTACAACCGTCCCATACCAGTGGTAGATAATTAAATTACTCACAAATTTTAATGCACACCAAAGACTGTTCATTGACCTTATTAAATCATACTATCCCCGAAGGGCACAATTACTCCCACAAATGTCCAATACAAAATCCCAAGTTCTAAAACACATTTAAAACAATTTTTAACATGATATTCTTGTTCGACCTCTATTTATAATGTAGCCACCACTCATACTATTTAGACTTAGTTAACTTCTCTCTAAGAAAACACAATCTCGCAATACTATTACTATCCCCGATAAATAACACTAAAACAATCATTAAGATTATAACTAGGTAAACCATCCTCAATTCAATAATTCCTCAAGTTGAAAGTTCAACACTTTAATTTAATTTGAGTCATCTATTCACCACCTTTGATATTGGTATTGTACTTAGCAACAACATATTGTAAAACATCTAGTTCCCAATCAAACACCATAATTTCTAAATCAGAAAATATAATTGGAACTCACATAGATCAATCATTCCCGAATTTCAATTAAACATTACAGTATAATCTAACTTAACTCTCAATAACCATCAACAAACTCAAAATCCGTACAACGTCAATATCTTTCAAGCATCACACAAATCCCTCATATGATTCATGTAACTAAGTCGAACTATAGTATATAACCATCCTAAAGTATCCTGTCTCCCAATAAGATTCATCCTCATTTTCTCAACTAATGATAATCAATTCTCAAAACGAACCCTATACCTATCTTACCAATTTCTGAAGTTGACCCTATAAGTCACCAATAACTACATCTATTATACTTCTTCACATTTACCCTATTTACCTCTCCATAGCTAGTACACAATCCATAAATCAAAACGGTCATACTAGATATAAATGTTGTCTTAAGTATATCCTTAAAGCAATTTTTCACTGAAATTGTAACACTCCGAAAATTCAACTAATAACCATTGAGTATCCTACTAGTTTCTAAAATCATTCATACAAATCGTCAACAAGTGCTAACGAATACTTATTCTTCACAGTTACCTATTTAAGATCTCTATAACCCTTTGATTAACCACCAAGTATCATCTTTTCTAAATATAGTACCTTATAGCAACTCAAAATCTCAACATCCTGGTATGATACCTGATGAAAACCTATTTTGAAACTCACACAGAAAACACCACTTAGTCAACTAATAGCACACAAGGCAAAGATATATTAATTCCATAAGATCTCGTACTCGCGATATTTTATAACTCATCTAATCCCACTTAGACTATCACTTCCAATACTAGTCTCATATATCTAGTCTCTTCCACGAGATACCAATAAATGATCATGCAACTATACAACCATACACTACTCTTAATTAGGCCATATACCTAACCTCCACTAAGAGTTCACAAATTCATTTACCACCGTACATGAGATAACTCACGGTTCTTTTACTTAAATATAACACATAACCTCCACATTCTTTAGGTCATACTTTCGACATTTACGCATATGTGGCATAATATCAATAAATAATTTACCCGACTCAATTACACACGGAGGTAAATCAAACGTAGATAAGGAGACTCGCTTCTTGCGACAGTCCTCCTCAAACACAACAATTTCTCAAATAATTTCGGTTAATATAACGATGATTCACGGATTAGTACTCGACCAAATCCACCGGCAATACATGCCCACTAAATCACAACTACTAAGACAATTTAAGATGATTCGAGGTACGACCCCATAGGAGTAGAACCTCCAGCACATACGGCAACTCTTAGACCAATTATGCAAATAAAGATGAAAAGTAATGCCACATGAGAACTAATGTACAAGGATTTATAAAAGTATGAACCCTAATTCCTGAGACAGGTAAAATACCTCAAATGATGGTGGGGAAATCTATCTTTCCATAACTCACCTTTCCTTGATTCCTTGGTTGATCAAGATCATTTTCTGCCTTTGAACAAATTCCTGCATTAAACTCTCGACGTAAGTTATCGCACACTCTCACTCAGCTAGACTCTACCCGAGAATTCTAACCGAGCTCTGATACCAACTGTGAGGACCCCGACCCGGAACCTACACGTGTCCCGAGTTGGAGCATCCTCAAACTAACCCAAATATCCTAAACTTTTAAAAACTTTGATTTAACTTTCAAACGCTACACCATTTACATACCCATTTCAAAATAACTCTACTCCTTTCTACACTGGGGAAAGAGTTGACCAACTCCGAAAGTAATAAATGATTTACAAAAAGAGGTTGAATATAAAATAAGATTAAAGTTTATAAATACAAACCCTTTAAAAGAATTATATCAATACACAATTTCTACGCCAACCTATACGTACCCCGACAAACCCAAAATACCACATCCAACTCCTTTCCGCCCTTACTTGGCCGGTCCACCTGTCTCGGGATCTAAAACAGTAAAGGGAGAGGGGTGAGAATAAATCTCAATGAGCTATTATGGATGCAGCAAGATGCCAAACAAGATGCAACACATAGCATGGCAACACTTAACACATTATGAAAGCGGTAAACACCTTACGTTACCTCATTTTACCTTTTCCCGTCTGAACAATAAGTCGTACAACGTGGGAGTAAAACTCCACTCTTTGGTGAATTGCCTCCAGCACATTCACCTCTTATAGGACTTCATACCCTGCACCATCCATATAAGAAAGGATACCTATATTAGAGTATCCAACAATAATATATTCCCCGATACACCAATCGCAACAGTGCAGCAGGCTTCTTCATGCTCAATACAGTCGTTAGCACGGCCCAGCTCGTGGCCACAGAGGGAAGGGTCACCGGTATGATGTACCTTCAATCACTTATAGAACAAATCCATAATTGATTGAATTCCATCATACCCACCCGAACAAGAACACGTTCGAAGCACATAATAGATACTTGAAATAAATCCACAAAACGGGATAATCATATAACAACATGGTAATGTATACTCATGCCAATCAATACCATAATGCAACATTTAAGTAATACACTATGCATAATACCCTTAACGAGTATACATTCAAGTAAGGTATCCATATAACCACATAATCCACGCCGGGATACAATATAACAATACCAAATAATCCACAAAGGGGATAAACAATATAGCCACATGGTAAAATATACTCATGTTCAACCAATATCATAGTACGACATTTAATTAACACACTATGCACAATATAAACAATGTATATGAACTCAAGTAAGGCAAGGAAGTATTATCAATCCATCCTACAAGGTCATTGTACACTAATACATAGCCTCTATGAAGGTTCAAGTTCAACTTACTAGGTAGGGGTCACAATCTATAAAGGATCAAACAAGATTGCTAAACAATTTCTGGTTTAAATTTAAAATCAGGAATTCTGGGGTCTTGGGCGACCGCCCTTAACCACTTGGGCGACCGCCCAAGTGGACTTCAAAGCAATTAAACCTCCTGCCATGATGGGCGGCCGCCCAAGCCCCCTACGGGCGACCGCCCAAGCCTCCTCCAGCTCTTTTGCAGATTTTTAACCCTTTTTAACCTAGTTCTTCTTTCCCTCTACCATGGCTTGATCAAGAATACCCAAGAACACCTTCATCTTACCAAGTCCCATTCAAAACATATAAACTCACAACCAAGTAATCCTAGATCATTTATCTCTACCCATTCCACCCATTTCAAACCCTTCTAATGATCTTCCTTGAACCCTAACTTCAACAATGTTCATTTTCAAATCAATCAACTCCCATTTAGGTTTCCAAGCAAGAAATCAACATCATTAAGCCAAGAACAATAATCAAAGAACTCATGAACACATAGGAGAAGGGAATCATAATAACTCACTTACTAAGCCATGTAACCCAAAATGATTAAATCTTATATCATTTACCCTTTGAATCACTATCCATTTCACTATCACTTTCCAAGTATAAATTTCTTAATTTAGTTAACCCAAATAACATAAATCTAGATTATTCTCACAAGAATTCCAACCCCTTCACTAATATATTTCAAGTTAATTCCTTTAACTAACTTCACCCATTTCTTACAATCAAATCAACCTCTAAGAACCATAACATCCTTCCATGTCATTTATCACATTCTCAAGTCCCAAAAGTGGTCTAAAGCCATAAACAACCATTATCATCACAAGAACAACATTAGCTAATTCATGAGCATTCATAGAAGGGAAGGGTCATAATAACTCACTTTAAAAATCGGAGATGGATCAAGGATTTCTTTAGCTTGATGGACTCCTCTTGGTCTCCCGATTCCAAAAGTGCTCCCGGATTGAAAAATGGTGAAGATTTGAGCTTGGTAGGAGCTTGAGAAGATGAAGCTCCATTAATGGGTTCCATGGAAAGTATGAGGGAGAAAGTGAAGAGGTAGAAGATGAAGAAGGAGGGGAGGTGAAGTGTGGAAAATGATAAAGGGATAAAAGGGGGGGGGGGGCGGTCAATGAGGGAGGGTTTTGGGGGAATTTGTCCCCCACTCAAAAATTCCCTACAACAATTCTTTCATAAATTAAAATAATTCTCCCAACCAACAACATTTTATTTGTCCATTTTATTACCACTCCATTCTATTACTTTATTTATTTCTAATTATTATTTTTCTCCTAGAACCTTATTTATTTCCTTATCCTTTTATCCTAATATAAGAATTTAAAGATATAAAGTAAACACATAAGGTTGATATTAATATTAAAGTATATAATGTTATACTAAAATTGTGTCTAGGGTTAGGGTCGTTACATATTTATTCCTAGAAATTGAAAAATAAATTATAAAAAATCTAATTTAACAATATCACTACATTCACAAAAAAATTTAAATAAATACTAAATTTAAATTTCGAACAAAAAATAAGAGGATTAAATGTACCTTCTTAATCACCTCTTCTTCTTAAACTTCTTAATCAACTTCTTGAATTTTCAATATTTTTTGAAAAAAATTCACCTACTTTCTTCTTCTTTCTTCTTTTCTCCTTCTTCTTCAATGAATTTTTATTATGCCAGATTTCTTTACAGATTTGTCGAGGAAGATGGGTTTTGTAAAGCAAATCCGGAATTAGCATTTCCGGATTTGAATTTTTCAAAAAAAAACATTACTTAATTCAATTCAGATATATTTAGTATTTAAAAAAAAAAAAAAATTAAAATCCGGAGTTATAAGTTCCGGATTACACTAAGAGCGATCGCCCCCACATACGTACGATCGCTCTCTATTTATTCCAGAAAATATCATTTTACTCATTTAATCTTTTTTGGAAAAAAAAGAAAAAATAAAAATAGAATCCGGAATTGGTACCTCCGGAGTACACATGAGCGATCGCTCTATTTTAGGGCGCGATCGCCCCCTATTTACGGAATTATTATTTTCGGAAATTCAATTTTGGAAAACAAAAAAAAAAAAAATCAAATCCGGAATTGGTAATTTCGGATTTCATAATCCGGAATTACCAATTCCGGATTTCAAGTCAAAAGTGCTACTTTGGTACTTAAGTTTTTGAAAATGTTATTTTGATATATAAATTTTTAAAAAGCTATATTTAAAAAAAAAAATCATGACTAACTATGTCAACATTAGTAATTTTGTATGTGTAGGCTAATTCTGTTATGATTAATCTGAAGGTATGAAGCATGAAATCGTACTGAGGTTGACTTTTGCGTTGACCCGACGAAGTTAGTCTCTTATCATAAGTTTCTGGTATGAAGAATTTATGAACCAGAAAGTTTTATTTCAAGAATGGAAAGAATAGTTGTCTTGTCTAGACACTTTGATGCAGGCAGAGACAGAGACTGGCAAATTTCGGCAGCTTCAGAAACGGAATTATTATTTACTTATCTTTTATTATTTTCTTTGTATTTTCGAAATTATTATTAGATATTGAGGTAGACGAAGTGCGAAAGCAGATTCAACAACTCCAGAACTTTCAGGCGCGTGTGGAGCATCCGCCGATGGGTTCAGATTCGGATTTATCATCCGAGGACATGGAGTTTCATGAAGGGGTCACTCCCTTCAACCAGGGTCACAAAATTGGGTCCAGGAATGCGGCAGATCATTCAAGGGATATCGAGGCAGAAATCGAGAGTCTGGGAATTGAAGGTATGGCATATCAAGATGTATTTCGCGTCCCATTATCTATCGTTACTGTTGTTTTTGATGATCCATCATCATCCTTTGTTTTATTAGACAGTTTTGATCAGTTTGTTGATTGGTCAAAACCTTCGATTTTTGACATGTGTGACTGTGATATTTGTCAATTGGAAAGGTCATACTCGGTTGATTGAAAAACACCTTGTTCAAAATTTCCGTCAGATGAACTGTCAAGGAATTTTGGGTTCGTTAAGTATTTTTATCCGTATGAAGATCCTTTCGATTGGTTGTTCTCCGGTCAGATTTGTCATCAGACTGTCAAGAAATTGTTATTTGAAAATTGTGTTACATATTTTTGGGCGGATTGGATAGATTTAGTGAAAAGCAATCGTAAGTATACAGTGCGTCGACGGTTGAAGGCTAAATTTCGAGACGTATTTCCAAAAGCAACAATCCAAATTCGAGGTCGAATTTTTTCTAAGAAGGAAAGAATGATGCATGTAGAGACAGACAGATTTCGGCAGCTTCAGAAACGGAATTATTATTTACTTATCTTTTATTATTTTCTTTGTATATTCGGAATTATTATTAGATAGGTAATATTTTGATGTTTTAGAATAGATTTAAGAGATATTTTGTTATTCTTGAGTCCTATTATGTTACCATATAACTTAGGGGTAATTTTAGTAGGTTTTGACTTGTTTTTCAAGTCGTAGGAAGTCATATAAAATAGAGTCATATGTTAAATCCGAAAATTAGACTTGTTGATTATTGAATAAAGAAAATAAAGGAAAAGCTGAGGCTTTCTTTATCTAGGGTTTGTAACTCATTGTTTCTGATACTTTTCGTTTGGTATCAATCTCTTTTTTTTTTTTTTTTTTGGCGAAAAGGGCAATGCCCCCTATATTTTATTGAAAATTAAAAAGTACAATAAATAAAAGAAAAACATAAAATAAAATAAATAAAAAGGTCAACCAAATTGCCTTTTATTAATTCAAGGCCTTTTAGCCTTGAGGTTTTTTGATTTAGCTTTCGATTCAGATTTTCCTCGTTTTCCTTTAACCTTTTGAAAGCCATCTTCTTTATCGTAATAATCTTCAATCTCAAGGTTTCATTCGACATCACACTTTTATTACAAAGACATCAGAAGAAGGAACAAATTACAAGCATATCGAAAAAAAACAGAAAGAAAAAATGGAAATGAAAACAAATATGAAGAAAAACGGGGGATCATCGAGTAGGACTAGCGTTGACTTGTCAATCCATAGCCAACTGAGAGAAGTTAATCGGGCTGACATATTTCAATCCACCACAAAAGAGAATTCCAACTTCAGTCTTTGACGCTGCTTGTGTTGAGTGGACCGAGTCCCAGAATAGGTATTCATGTCGGTTAGAACAAAGATTTGCCTCTGGATTGCATCTTGTTTGCGCATTCAATCTCCCGGTCCCGCAGCAAGCAGTCGAAACATCCTCAAAACCTACAAAAATCCAGCAAAAATAAGATGAATATTTGAACAATTCAAGTTAGAAAAGTAAAGTACAACTTTTTGAGTGGAAAATAGCAAAAAAATTACCAAATTGTTGAGGATTATTAATAACATCCATTGTCATTTCATACACGTTTCCAATTGAGTACTTAATTTCCGGGAGCCGAGACTCAAGATTCTGGAAAAGGGTTTGGACTGCTGAATGAAAAGCGTTAGAGAAGTTGTTCATGGACCCCATACAACCTCCTGTCTCGTTAAAAAGTCTCGAAGATGGAACGCAGCCTACTGGTGGCACGCTAAGTACCCCAAACTTTCTTGCTCCAACTCTGTATAAAGCCTGATGAACAGACCAAAAGGCGATATTTTGAGTTTTCCTTTTCAATATTTTTGTATGCATTTTCATTTCAGGATATAGAAATGTTACCGTTATGTGGGTCCTGTATGTGTTCATTAGAGTGGTGAGGAACTGTTCTGGAGGTACAGTAGTATTGGATCCGAAATACGCAAATAAGTCGTTGCTTCCCACGCTGATGGCGACCACGGATTTTGAAAGCAAATTGTTTGCCTGTTCTTCCCCTAGCATAACTGTAAGAATTCTCTGGACTGTCGCAAATTGCTTGATCTGCTCTGACAAGGGTACAACTAGCTGCACATATGATTGTTTCATTTGCATTAGACATGAAATAAAATTGATACTGATATACTAGTAGATCAGATCCTGACCCTCTATAGCAAAACTCCATATCATCAGCACCACATCAACAAAGTTTAATTCAAATATTCTGACATGACGCTGACGCAGTGCCATGCTGGCTGTTTCATTAGTTTTTTTTATTTATCTACATATAGAAGTAAATTACCGTTCCAGTGGTATCAAGAATGCCGGACCCCGCCGAGGCAAAGTTTACGCCCCGAAACAAGTGCCTTTGGGGATGACGTTTAAGCGTAACGAGAGATAAGTAAGGCTGCGGACTTCTCAAGAACCCCAAATGACGTTTAAGCGTAACGAGAGATAAGTAAGGCTGCGGACTTCTCAAGAACCCCAAATGCCTGGCTGATGATCAAAGATAATGTTAGCAACATTTCAAAGTGCATATACACATACAAATAACTACGCGCATATATATATATGTGTGTGTAATAATACTAACCAATAAAGTCGGCGGTATTGAGGCCATTACTGAACCTTCCGGTTGGCCTCGAGGGGAACATATCAATGCCATAGTAAGGAAAATTAGCTCTTGCCGAGGTTCCATTGATGTAGTTATTAGTTCCAACGTCTACGGTTGAATCTCCCAGTACGAATAATGCTGGAGTGGCTGCAGTGGAAAGGCGAGGGACGAAAATGGCTATGGAGATTAAGAGAAAAACAAGTGTTTTTGCCATGGAGATGGGAGAAATAAACTTGATTGAACTAATGATATATTTTTTTTTTTTTTCTGCTTTGTTGTAGTCTAGGATGAAACCTTAAATAGCCGTTTTTTTCTGTGTTTAGATTAGGAAAGAGTGTTGTTCCATCAAGGTGGTGGGCTTGCCTTGTTCTTTGTTAATGTCTCTGTCACAACCTACTCAGTGTAAAAGAGCGCATTCCGTTTAAAACATGCAACTACCGAGTAAGTATTTTTATTTAATAAATTAACTTGTGACTAACCGTCTGAAATTTGACGGACATAGTTAGACTTATTATTACTTGTTGTCACAATTTGTGATTATTATAAATCTTAATTATGCATATCCATAGTTCATAAATGTGTCAAAATCATACCAACATTTCTCTTGTGGGTCATTTTTTGATTAGGAAAATGTTATAATTTCTCTTGACAACCATTTACCAAAATAAAATATTAGTTGCTCCCTTGATAATAGTTATCAAAGCTTTAGCCATCAAGCAAAATGTTATAATTTCTCTTGTGGGTCATTTTCTGATTAGGAAAGATTATGAAAATAAATAAGTCATGGCATCCATATGCAACACTGGAATGAAAATAAATAAACTTGATAGTTTTAATCAGATTACTAATCATAAATCCCTAAGTACCAAATGAAATAACAAAATACCAAAGAAAATATTTGTTAACCATCCCCATCACTCTACCCACGATAATGTCACCTTGGGAAAAATGAATTATAAATAAAAAATTTAAAAACAAAAAATGTGCATTTGAATAAAATATTAATCGATCCAGTTTTGAAGAGTTACATTTCCTTATTTACTAATTGCTTTCCCGTTTTCTGAAAATTCAAAATTTGATTTCAAAATTCAAATGTTGATTGAGCTTAAATCGGGATAATTTACTGTATAAATATTTACCTTATAAACATTAACCTTTTATTAAATGAAAAATCAATTTATTAAATGAAAAATCTTTGAAACTAAGATCAATGGGAGAATTACATAATGCCATGTCATAATAGTGACATGGCTTAATTTGAGGGCTCAAAATGTTTGCCTTTTTATATATTATATAGATTGATCAATTTTTATTATGCTTAAAATAAAAAAAGAGTATTCATTTATTAAAATATATTATTGTAACTATTTCTAATTTATATACCAAAGATTTCAATTTATAAAATACATTTGTATGTATATGGATCATAATTATAGTATTACTTCTTCTGTCTCAAAATGAATTATAAATAAAAAATTCAAAAACAAAAAATGTGCATTTGAATAAAATATTAATCGATCCAGTTTTGAAGAGTTACATTTTCTTATTTACTAATTGCTTTCCCGTTTTCTGAAAATTCAAAATTTGATTTCAAAATTCAAATGTTGATTGAGTTTAAATCGGGATAATTTACTGTATAAATATTTACCTTATAATCATTAACCTTTTATTAAATGAAAAATCAATTTATTAAATAAAAAATCTTTGAAACTAAGACCAATAGGAGAATTACATAATGCCATGTCATAATAGTGACATGGCTTAATGTGAAGGCTCTAAATGTTTGTCTTTTTATATATTATATAGATAGATGGATCATTATAGTACTACTTCTTTCATCTCAAAAAGATTTATAAATAAATTATTTTAAAAATTATTATTTATTTTTAGACCGTTACTCTTTGATAATATTTTTAAATTCCTATTTATAAGACTCTTGCATGTATATAGATCATTACACTAATATTTCTTTCGTCCCAAAATAAAAATAATTGATCAATTTTTATTTTGCTTAAAATAAAAAAAAGTATTCATTTATTAAACTATATTATTGTAACTATTTCTAATTTATATACCAAAGATTTCAATTTATAAAATAAATTTGTATGTATATGGATCATAATTATAGTATTACTTCTTCTGTCTCAAAATGAATTATAAATAAAAAATTTTAAAACAAAAAATGTGCATTTGAATAAAATATTAATCGATCCAGTTTTGAAAAGTTGCATTTTCTTATTTACTAATTGCTTTCCCGATTTCTAAAAATTCAAAATTTGATTTCAAAATTCAAATTTTGATTGAGATTAAATCGGGATAATTTATTGTATAAATATTTACCTTATAAACATTAACCTTTTATTAAATGAAAAATCAATTTATTAAATAAAAAATCTTTGAAACTAAGACCAATGGGAGAATTACATAGTGCCATGTCATAATAGTGACATGGCTTAATGTGAGGGCTCTAAATGTTTGTTTTTTAATATATTATATAAATAGATGGATCATTATAGTACTACTTCTTTCATCTAAAAAAAATTACAAATAAATTACTTTAAAAAAATAATATTTATTTTTGGACTGTTACTCTTTGATTATATTTTTAAATTTCTATTTATAAGATTCTTGCATGTATATAGATCATTAAATTAATATTTCTTTCGTCCCAAAATAAAAATAATTGATCAATTTTTATTTTGCTTAAAATAAAAAAAACGTATTCATTTATTAGACTATATTATTGTAACTATTTCTAATTTATAACCAAAGATTTCAATTTATAAAATAAATTTGTATGTATATGGATCATAATTATATTATTACTTCTTTTGTCTCAAAATAAATAATAAATAAATAAAATTAAAAACAAAAAATGTGCATTTGAATAAAATATTAAACGATCCAGTTTTGAAGAGTTACATTTCCTTATTTACTAATTGCTTTCCCGTTTTCTGAAAATTCAAACTTTAATTTCAAAATTCAAATGTTGATTGAGCTTAAATCGGGATAATTTACTGTATAAATATTTACCTTATAAATATTAACCTTTTATTAAATGAAAAATCAATTTATTAAATAAAAAATCTTTGAAACTAAGATCAATGGGAGAATTACATAATGCCATGTCATAATAGTGACACGGCTTAATGTGAGGGCTCTAAATATTTGTCTTTTAATAGATTATATAGATTAAATGAAAAATCAATTTATTAAATGAAAAATCTTTGAAACTAAGATCAATGGGAAAATTATATAATGCCATGTCATAATAGTGACATGGCTTAATGTGAGGGCTCTAAATGTTTGACTTTTAATATATTATATAGATAGATGGATCATTATAGTACTACTTCTTTCATCTCAAAAAGAATTATAAATGAATTATTTAAAAAATATAATATTTATTTTTGGACTGCTACTCTTTGATTATATTTTTAAATTACTATTTATAAGACTCTTGCATGCATATAGATCATTACATTAATATTTCTTTCGTCCTAAAATAAAAATAATTGATCAATTTTAATTTTTCTTACAATAAAAAAAAATTATTCATTTATTACACTATATTATTGTAACTATTTCTAATTTATATATCAAAGATTTTAATTTATAAAATAAATTTGTATGTATGTAGATCATAATTATAGTATTACTTCTTTAGTCTCAAAAATGAATTATAAATAAAAATTTTAAAAACAAAAAATGTGCATTTGAATAAAATATTAATCGATCCAGTTTTAAATAGTTACATTTCCTTATTTACTAATTGCTTTGCCGTTTTCTGAAAATTCAAAATTTAATTTCAAAATTCAAATGTTGATTAAGCTTAAATCGGGATAATTTGGTATATAAATATTTACCTTATAAACATTAATCTTTTATTAAATGAAAAATCAATTTATTAAATAAAAAATCTTTAAAACTAAGATCAATGGGAGAATTACATAATGTCATGTCATAATAGTGACATGACTTAATGTGAGGGCTCTAAATATTTGTCTTTTAATATATTATATAGATTGATCAATTTTTATTGTGCTTAAAATAAAAAAAAAAGTATTCATTTATTAGACTATATTATTGTAACTATTTCTAATTTATAACCAAAGATTTCAATTTATAAAATAAATTTATATGTATATGGATCATAACTATAGTATTACTTCTTCTGTCTAAAAATTAATTATAAATAAAAAAATTTAAAAACAAAAAATGTTCATTTGAATAAAATATTAATCGATCCAGTTTTGAAGAGTTACATTTCCTTATTTATTAATTGCTTTCCCGTTTTCTGAAAATTCAAAATTTGATTTCAAAATTCAAATGTTGATTGAGCTTAAATTGGGATAATTTACTGTATAAATATTTATCTTATAAACATTAACCTTTTATTAAATGAAAAATCAATTTATTAAATGAAAAATCTTTGAAACTAAGACCAATGGGAGAATTACATAATGCCATGTCATAATAGTGACATGGCTTAATGTGAGGGCTCTAAATGTTTGTCTTTTAATATATTATATAGATTGTTCAATTTTTATTTTTCTTAAAATTAAATAAAAAAGTATTCATTTAATAGACTATATTATTGTAAATATTTCTAATTTATATACCAAAGATTTCAATTTATAAAATAAATTTGTATGTATATGGATCATAATTATAGTATTACTTCTTCTGTCTCAAAATGAATTATAAATAAAAATTTTAAAAATAAAAAATGTGCATTTGAATAAAATATTAATCGATCGAGTTACATTTCCTTATTTACTAATTACTTTCCCATTTTCTGAAAATTCAAAATTTGATTTCAAAATTAAAATTTTGATTGAGCTTAAATCGGGATAATTTACTGTATAAATATTTACCTTATAAACATTAACCTTTTATTAAATGAAAAATCAATTTATTAAATAAAAAATCTTTGAAACTAAGACCAATGAAAGAATTACATAATGCCATTTCATAATAGTGACATGGCTTAATGTGCGGGCTCTAAATGTTTGTCTTTTAATATATTATATAGTTAGATGGATCATTATAGTACTACTTCTTTCATCTAAAAAAGAACTATAAATAAATTATTTTAAAAAAATAATATTTATTTTTGGACCGTTACTCTTTGATTATTAGATTGATCAATTTTTATTTTGCTTAAAATAAAAAAAAATATTCATTTATTAGACTATATTATTGTAACTATTTCTAATTTATATACCAAAGATTTCAAATTATAAAATAAATTTGTATGTATATGTATCATAATTTTAGTATTACTTATTCTGTCTCAAAATGAATTATATATAAAAATTTTAAAAACAAAAAATGTGCATTTGAATAAAATATTAATCGATCAAGTTTTGAAGAGTTACATTTCCTTATTTACTAATTGCTTTCCCGTTTTCTGAAAATTCAAAATTTGATTTCAAAATTCAAATGTTGATTGAGTTTAAATCGGGATAATTTACTGTATAAATATTTACCTTATAAACATTAACCTTTTATTAAATAAAAAAATCAATTTATGAAATGAAAAATCTTTCAAACTAAGACCAATGGGAGAATTACATAATGCCATGTCATAATAGTGACATGGCTTAATGTGAGGGCTCTAAATGTTTGTCTTTTTATATACTATATAGATTGGTCAATTTTTATTTTGCTTAAAATAAAAAAAAAAGTATTCATTTATTAGACTATATTATTAAACCTATTTCTAATTTATATACCAAAGATTTCAATTTATAAAATAAATTTGTATGTATATGGATCATAATTATAGTATTATTTCTTTTGTTTCAAAATGAATTATAAATAAAAAATTTAAAAACAAAAAATGTGCATTTGAATAAAATATTAATCGATCCAGTTTTGAAGAGTTACATTTTTCTTAATTACTAATTGCTTTCCCGTTTTCTGAAAATTCAAAATTTGATTTCAAAATTCAAATGTTAATTGAGCTTAAATCGGGATAATTTACTGTATAAATATTTACCTTATAAACATTAACCTTTTATTAATTGAAAAATCAATTTATTAAATAAAAAATATTTGAAACTAATATCAATGGGAGAATTACATAATGCCATGTCATAATAGTGACATGTCTTAATGTGAGGGCTCTAAATGTTTATCTTTTATATATATTATATAGATAGATGGATCATTATAGTACTACTTCTTTCATCTAAAAAAGAATTATAAATAAATTATTTTAAAAAATAATATTTATTTTTAGACCGTTACTCTTTTATTATATTTTTAAATTTCTATTTATAAGACTCTTGCATGTATATAGATCATTACACTAATATTTCTTTCGTCCCAAAATAAAAATAATTGATCAATTTTTATTTTACTTAAAATAAAAAAAATATTCATTTATTAAACTATATTATTTTAACTATTTCTAATTTATATACCAAAGATTTCAATTTATAAAATAAATTTGTATGTATATGAATTATAATTATAGTATTACTTCTTCTGTCTCAAAATGAATTATTAATAAAAATTTTAAAAACAAAAAATTTGCACTTGAATAAAATATTATTCGATCCAGTTTTGAAGAGTTACATTTTCTTATTTACTAATTGCTTTCCCGATTTCTGAAAATTCAAAATTTGATTTCAAAATTCAAATTTTGATTGTGCTTAAATCGGGATAATTTACTGTATAAATATTTACCTTATAAACATTAACCTTTTATTAAATGAAAAATCAATTTATTAAATAAAAAATCTTTGAAACTATGACCAATGGAAGAATTACATAATGCCATGTCATAATAGTGATATGACTTAATGTGAGGGCTCTAAATGTTTGCCTTTTAATATATTATATAAATAGATGGATCATTATAGTACTACTTCTTTCATCTCAAAAAAAATTATAAATAAATTATTTTAAAAAAATAATATTTATTTTTGGACCGTTACTCTTTGATTATATTTTTAAATTCCTATTTATATGATTCTTGCATGTATATAGATCATTACATTAATATTTCTTTCGTCCCAAAATAAAAATAATTGATCAATTTTTATTTTGCTTAAAATAAAAAAAACGTATTCATTTATTAGACTATATTATTGTAACTATTTCTAATTTATAACAAAAGATTTCAATTTATAAAATAAATTTGTATGTATATGAATCATAATTATAGTATTACTTCTTCTGTCTCAAAATGAATTATAAATAAAAACTTTAAAAACCAAAAATGTGCATTTGAATAAAATATTAATCGATCCAGTTTTGAAGAGTTACATTACCTTATTTACTAATTGCTTTCCCATTTTCTGAAAATTCAAAATTTGATTTCAAAATTCAAATTTTGATTGAGCTTAAATCGGGATAATTTACTGTATAAATATTTACCTTATAATCATTAACCTTTTATTAAATGAAAAATCAATTTATTAAATAAAAAATTTTTGAAACTAAGACCAATGGGAGAGTTACATAATGCCATGTCATAATAGTGACATGGCTTAATGTGAGGGCTCTAAATATTTATCTTTTTGTATATTATATAGATACTCTCTCCGTTCATGAATGAATGAATAAAAATTTTTACTTTCCTTTTTATCTGTTCTAAAATAAGGTTATTAGATTTAGTTAGTTGTTTTAATGGTTAAAATATACAATGAGAGTCACTTTCTACACTAAGACCATGTACAATGGTTTCAACACCCGCTTTATTACTCCACATCAGCTTCTCTCTCCTCCACCTAATTTATCAACTACCTTTCAACTTTTACACTCTACCATGATTTTGTTTATAAAAATTCAACACCCTTCCAATTCATCATCATCCTATACCCCACCACTTTTATTTTATTTTATACTAGTGAGTAACCCGTCGGTCCCCGACGAGGGATAAAACACTGAGGTAAAAGTTAAATGTAAATACAATTCAAAAAATTAATGAGATAAGTTTATGTAATATATTACAACTTGTCAAAAATTTCTTTGTACACAACATTTGTAGTCGTGTCATTTGACTGTTCATGACTATTACATATAAGCACTTTAAGTCCTTTCCTTGTAGTTACCCTAGAAAAAGCAACATATAATTGTCCATGACTAAATACTGGTCTTGGAAGAAAAAAGCCAACATGAGCGAGCGACTGACCCTGACTTTTATTTATCGTCATTGCAAAAGAAATTGTCAGTGGGAATTGTCTCCGTTGAAACCTAACTGGGAATTTTGTTGTATCAGAAGGTGACATAATCATCCTCGATATCAACACCTTCTTACCAACATTCTTTCCGGACAACATTACTGCCTCGACAACGTACTTACCTATATATATATATATATATATATATATATATATATATATATATATATATATATATATATATACACATATCATCTCCCTCGAAAGTGGTATCGAGCCTTTGTCACTCCATTCGGGCACGGGAGGAAGGTATTAATCTTTATATATATATATATATATATATATATATATATATATATATATATATATATATATATATATATATATTAAAATAACAGTATGTTTTATGTCAAATAATCAAATAATTAATTGTATAAATGTATAATTATATACTAACAAAATTGATTTGCGTACCTAGATTTGTAACGATCAATCTTGTACCGTTACACAATTCTGAATCTTGATCTATATTTCGTAACAACATGACGATACATCAAATCTTTAGCTTCAGTATGTGATTAGGTATTCCAGAGCGCTTGACGGTTTTTAGGAATTCAGTTGAAAATATATCTTCGGCTGATTGGTTAAATTCCTCGTCTTTGCATATGGCGTCAGAACTCATGTATTCCACTTCTTTTCCAGGAAAGAGTGACATAACATACTAATTAATACTGTCAACAATCTCATTTGTTGGTGCAAGTATAGCCCGATTCTGGAAAAATCCATCAACATCTTTATTCTGCATTAAGTTCGGGTATATGCAATCCACGATAGCTGAGATGGTATTGACAGAATCTCTTATCAATATGCCATCTGGTATTTTGATTTCAACTTCACCATGGTTCTTATAACCTGCAGTAATAACCAAAATATAATAAATAAATATTAGTAAAAATATGAACTTAAAAGGAAGTAAAAATCAATATTAAAATTTAGAGAAGATCGGAAAATTATGAAGCAGTTTTTACTAATATTAAGACGGATATAGTACATAAATTACAACAAAGGTAGTAAGGCTTTTGATACAGAGGTAGTAATAACCAACGGATAAAATACGTATATATATCTTAAAAACAGTTGTTACTTATCACCAGCAGTCCCATCACCAACGGATAATAATCAATTTGCAAACGACTTGATATCCTCAACATCCGAAGAAGACGAACCACCCTACATAAAATATTATATTTTAGTCTTATTATAACTTTTAAAATATAGATACGTATATATAATGCTAAACAAAATGTATTTGAAAATCACCTGTAATCTCATATTTTGTGTTAACCTTAGTACTTTGCATTCATTTCATAGTGTCGATAAACATAGTGAAGCATGCACAATATCATTTCTGCTACCCATAGGTACGATCGGAAGAATTTGTCTGAAATCTCCTCCAAATACCACAACCTTACCACCAAACGGCTTATCACATAACCGTCCATCAGGGCCACGAATAATATCTCTCAAGCTACGATCAAGTGCCTCAAAGCAGTGTTTATGTGCCATTGGAGATTCGTCCCAAATAATAAGCGATGTTTTTTGAAGTAACTCTGCCTCATCAGAACCTGGCTTAAGTTTGCTACACATGGAAGTCTCATCAAGCTGTAAAGGTATACCAAATTTAGAATGGGCAGTCCTACCTCCGGGAAGTAATAATGAAGAAATACCACTGGATGCAACTGCAACTACAATCTTCCTCTGCATCCGTAATGCAGCACATAATGTCTTCCACATAAACGTCTTTCCCGTCCCTCCATAACCATACAGGAAGAATACTACACCATTTCCACTATCGACAGCTGACATGATTTCTTCATATACTCCCTTCTGCTCAGTCGTGAGTTGTTTATACAACCTGGCGTGCTCAGCCTTCATCTCTTCTATATCATATGATGTTTCATCTAAAATAAGCCTGTTCTGTGCATCCTCAATAGCAGAGTCGATCGCCTTAGGCATATTTGTAAACTTATGCAGGCTACTTCCATTTTGAATCAATATCTTTTCAATTTCTGCTAAAGTAAGATTCTTCTTCTGTTCTTCGTTTAGTTTCAATCCTGGCACAATTATGAAAAAATTCAATTAAATATATATCCAAGAGTTAATATAATAATAATTAAAGGAATACAAATTATATATATACGTATACTACATATATAAGATAAAACATATAGGGAGTACGAAATAATATATGTCCTTAAATTAAACGTTAAAACTTGAAACTCAATATATTTGACAAAATGCATTATGATTATATAATATCTCTGCATGAAAATTAGTGTGGGAGGGAAGGATGATACTATTACTATGAGACGGTGGGAGTACGTTCATTTGTAAATATTAAATAACCAATAAATTTGTTCTCCAACCAATAACAAAACTATATTTTGTAAATAAAATTGATAACAAATTAGTGCGACAAGGAAGTACAAATTTAAAAAATGTACTACAATCAACTTTATATCTCAAATATTTGACCAAAGCATAAACATGTATGTAATATCCATATTAGATAATTAATGGGGGACGGATGGAGTGGTGAATATTTTTGCCATACGGTTGGAGTACACTATTGAAAGTAGAACAAATATCCAGTATATTTTACTTTAATTACGGTTAGAAAAAAAAATTAGAATTGTGTTTTATAAGCATTTGTAATTACATTATATATTAGAGAATATATATAAATATATGTAATATTAAATGAAAATCTATATTAGATTTAAAGATGATAAACTTACCCGGATTATTATGCAGTTTCCTATAGTTGTATTCCAAGTTATCGAAAAGTTCCTCCCAAGTCTTATCACATACCTCGTGTGGCATAGTCATGGAATTAGACAGTAATAGGACAACAAATAGTCTCCTTAAGGCTACAGACATTTTCCAACCAGCTGCTTCTTTTATTGCATCGACATATTCCTTGTCGTCATCTAACAAACCCAAGGCATAGCAAGCTTAGAGTTGCCCAACCGGGTCCGAACCGCCGGTTCAAATCGGAACCGGACCGGCCCAAAACCGGAGGGAAACCGAACCGGCTGAACCGTGAACCGCCTGAACCGGTGAACCGGCGGTTTTTCGGTCCGGTTACGGTTCGTATATTCAAAAACCGGTGAACCGCCGGTTCAGGAACCGGAACCGTGAACCGAAACCGGAACCGTGAACCGGAACTGCCGGTTCACGAACCGGAACCGTGAACCTAACGGCTAGTTGATCTGGGCCGTTGATTTGGCTGATCCAACGGTGCCTGTTTAATGACCGTTAGCTAACGGTCATTTTGACTGTTTAGTGACCAAAATGTAAAAAAAATATTTTCTTAACCGTTTTGGTCCTTAAAATGTTTTTTTTCTTTTTCTCTCCATTTTCCAACCTATAAATACCCTCCTCCTCCCTTCATTTTTTTCACACCATTCTCTACTCATTCTCTCAATCTCTCAAATCTCTCTCTCAATTAATCTCTACATTATCTCAAACTTTCAAAGTCTCAAACTCAAAGTCTCCATAATTCCATTTTTTTTTACATAATTTCATCTTTTCACCAAAAAAAAATGTCTTCATCTCGCGGCGGCGGTGGCGATAAGGGAAAGAATAAGGCAACTACGCATCCAATTTCCCCCCCCCCCCGATGATTCCATTTGGGATAATCTTAATATACAACCACTACCACATGAAACGCTTGATTTGAGCGATGACGAAGTTGATGCAACATTTCCAATGGGTGGTCATGGTCATACCGAAGGGAGTAACACTCAAACCACTCAAACCCAAAGTGAAGCGCGAGGGGGTGGTCAAACTCAAATCAGAGGTCGAGGTCGAGGAGGTCAAACCACAGGGAGGTCCGACATCATGACCGTGCACTTTTCAAAAGAGCCAATTGAAGGTATCAACCAATACAAGGTTTCTTGCAACCATTGCACTCAAAAATTTGCCTTTACCCATGGAGGTGGTTATGGGACATTTAAAAGACACTTGACGTCAAAGCACCCCGACCAAGTTGGAGATGCCCAAGATCAAACACAACTACAAGGATTTACGGGATCCTCACAAGGTACGTCTTCGCAATTATTTAAATTTGATAATGCAACGTATAGAAGAGAAATGGTAAAATATACTTCTGCTAAAGAATTACCCTTTAATTTTGCTAATGATAGATTATGGTCTCATATGGCACAACTTTGTTTAAATTCCACGGCTAAAGAAATTAATAAAAATACAAGTACTCGTGATACTAAAGCCCAATATCTACAAGGGAAATTAACTTTAATTAATACGTTTAAAGATTTATCCCAAAAATTGTCAATATGTGCCGATATATGGAGTGACCATTGGCAAACTCATAGCTATACAGGAATTACATGTCATTGGGTTGATAGTAGTTGGAAATTACAAATCTTTTGATACTGTTCATAACGCTCAAAATATTTGTAACAAAATTGCTAGAGTTTTACAAGAATATGGATTAGTTCACAAAATTTTTTCAATTGGATTTGATAATGCTGCTAATAATACTGCTAGTCTACCATCACTCATTGAAATTTGTCAACCATCCATTAGGGGTAAATTTTTTCATGTTAGGTGCATATGTCATATTTTAAATTTGTGTGCGCAAGATGGTTAATCAACTTTAAAGGAACATGTAGCCCCAATTAAGGAAGTTCTTGCTTATATAATGAGAAACCATAGTGTAACAAAATTGTGGATTAGATTTTGTAAAATAAATAATATCCCACCTAAAAGATTTTTCCTAGATGTTTCAAACCGATGAAATTTCACTTATAAAATGTTATCCGACTCTTATGATTTTCGTGAACTATTGTGTCAGTTTATTCAACAAATAGAGTATTCAACTATAATATTGCCTCATCAATGGGATGTTTGTAATAATTTAAAGAAAATTTTGAAATTTTTTAAAGATGCTACCGTACAATTATCCGGTTCTTACTATCCCACTTCACCGTTAGTTATAGAACACGCCGCTAAAATTAGTTATATATTTATGCATTTTAAAGATTGTCCAATTTTAGGTAAATGTATTAGCAAGATGAGAACAAAATGGCTTAAATATTTTTTGAACATTCCCCCATTGTTTTTAGTAGCTAAACTATTAGATCCTAGGATAAGAGAAGATGGTTTAGAACAAATACTTGATTATTATTATAAGAATCTATTTCCCACCGGCTTTAATTTGTTTTTAAATAGACCTATATCCCAAAGGCAAAAGACGTTGTAACTGAGACTAAAAATATTGCATATACACTTTATAGAGAATATTATGATTTTTTTGATAATATTGTTTATCCTAGTAGTGAAAATGTAGGTGGTAGTTATCACGAAGATAGCGATCCCTTTAACTTTATAGATAATTTAATTAGTTCTAAAACTCAAAAACGTCAACGAGCTGGCTCCACTTATGTTGAACTTGAAAATTATTTAACCACTTCTTTTGAGCCTATAAAAGAATTTGATATTGTAAAGTGATGGGCACGAAGGGGTAAACAACTATCCTATTCTATCATTGATAGCAAATGAGATCCTAGCCGCTCCCCCCTCAACCGTCGCCGTAGAAGAAGTATTTAGTGTAGAAGGAAATGTCTTGTCCGATCGAAGGTCAAGGTTGTCTCCATATAATTTAGAATATCAAATGGCGCTCGACGATTGGCATAGAGCCGAACTACGACTTCAAGATAAAAGAAGTAGTTCCGAGGAGGAGGAGGCCATTGATGAAGATACATCGGGGAGCGAAGCCGAATGAACTACGCCGCTCTTTAGACTTTAGATTAGGTTAATTGTAATTTTATAGATTAGACTTTAGATTAGGTTTATTTTTATTTAATTGTAATAGTTAGGTTGAGATAAATGCTCCTAAATGTCCCCCCTTATTTATAAAAGGGCAAGGTTGATTGTCCCCCTCATTTGTAATTTTATTTTAATTAATAAAATTTAAGGGTACCGTTCCTTTTTCTTTTATATACTTTCGTTTATTTTAAAAAAAGTTAAGTTTTATTTCTTTCAAAATTCATAACTTTTTTTTATATAACTTTTTGCAAAAAATGTATGTAGTAAACAAAAGTCTAAAATAGCCTTACTTATCAAAAAAAAAATTAAAAAAAAATTAACTTTTTTATAAAACTTAACAGAAACTGTTAAAAATTTAACTTTTTTTTTTTTGAAAAATCTGTACACTTGGGCGACCGCCCATATCATTCGGCCCTCTTGGGCGGCCGCCCAAACCAACAAATTTTTTTTTTGAAAAACTGTACACTTGGGCGACCGCCCAAAAAAATAATTTTTTTTTTTTTTGAAATTGACGGTTCAAAATCGGAACCGTACGACCGGTCCGAACCGGGAACCGAAACCGTAAATAAATCGGTCCGGTTTCGGTTCAAAGGATGGCGGAACCGTGAACCGCCGGTTCGGAACCGGAATCGGTGGTCCGAACCGGATGGGCAACTCTAAGCAAGCTGATTTAAAGTCCTTACAGACAACATGATCAACGGTTCTCAAATCTTCAAAATTTTTGCAATCGGCTTTATGATTCAACATAATCCTCAAGTATTACAATTCCCCACTGCCGACCGGCACATGATATATCCTTTCAATTGCAAATCGACTATCTTTCCTGCGGTGCCATTCACGTTTATTTTTTACCCACACAAAAAACCTCGGGAATTCACAGTATTTCAAATGTCGACCGTCTTCATTATCACGGTTATACTCCATCCACTTAATAAACTGGGATTCTTTAACATTCTCTGCTTTTTCAAGAACATCTTCAATGTAATCCTCTTCGTGAAAAGGTATAGTCAATCTGGTCACCCTTCATGTGAAAAGCTAACCGCTCAACTGGTGGAATTCTATAATGTAAATCAAACCCATATATCTTCCAAATCGCCTCACATGCAGAGACATATCTACAATCAATGAGCCTTTAATCGATACGTTATTATTGATAATGTGATTCAAATTTTATTATATTAAATATTATGCTATATATTTATAATTAAAAAATGAATAATACAATTAACAAAAGTTTCACCAATTACTCAAAAGGGCGTCCCGTTAGAAGCTTCACATTTTCTAAAATGGAAAAGGTTTATTAATATTCTATTATACCCACTAACTTTTATCTCTCACACATTTAAATTATGGATCCCACTTGTCATATTCACTCACTTCTTCCCTCTCACAACCCTTCTCCCACTCCCATTATTTTTTAATACAAAATTTTGCTTTCTTAATATTTGTGCCTCACCAAAATGGTGAAGCTTTTCTTGGGACGGAGAGAGTATTATTGAAATTACCCGATCTTTTTCGCGCGCGGGCGGGGGGCACGGAAAAGGCGGTTGTCTTTCGCGGAGGGGTTGGTGTCTGAGACCTCGCTTCATGGGAAGGAACAAAATGAGGAGTCGCCACGCGGTTTTTGTATTTTGAGTCCAAACGTTGAGAAACGGCTATTGTGAAAAGGTGTCGTTTTTATTGGTAGCAAAAACTTAGGAAAAGGCTTTTGAAAACGGGGATCATTTTTATTGGCAGCAAAAACGAGTAAAAAGCTTTTTTGTACCAGAGATTGTTAGGTTCGGAGGTCAAGTTACGTTTCGGGTAGAGTATTACAAGATCGCCCGAAACGCCTCGCATGACGAGTCTTTCTACCTTTCTCGAAATCGTGTGTGTGTGTGTGTGTGTCTTTTGAAATGGGGGCTTGAATGACAAGCTTAATCTTGGTTTGAATGACAAACGTTGATTAGGTGACTTTTGAAAAGACGAGCGTTTGAATGACAAACGTCGGTTTGAGTTGAAAAGAGCGTTTGCGTGGCAAACGTCGACTTTGAGTTTAAAATGAGCGTTTGCGTGGCAAACGTCGACTTTGAGTTTGAAATGAGCGTTTGCGTGGCAAACGTCGACTTTGAGTTTAAAATGAGCGTTTGCGTGGCAAACGTCGACTTTGAGTTTGAAATGAGCGTTTGCGTGGCAAACGTCGACTTTGAGCCGTGCGAGTCATTGTTAACGATTTTTACGGGAAAAATGCCTATTAAATTATTTTAAGTGTCAAATGGCGGCTTTGAGTTTGAAGATGAGCGTTCGGAGGCCGAACGTCATTTCACGCGTTTTGAAAGAGAGTTCGACGGACGAACTCCGGTTTTGAACCGGGCATTACATTGTTAACGATTTTTACGGGAAAAATGCGTATTAAATGACATGCGATCAACGAATCGGGTTGCGACTCGGACTTTGAAAAGTAAATACTATCACAATCCAAACGGATCGGACTTTGTAAATGACAGTATTTAAAGTGCGGTATCAACGGAATCAAACGATCCGGATTCGTGACGATCAACGAGGCCAAACGGCTCGGAATTGTAAATGACGATCAACGAGGCCAAACGGCTCGGAATTGTAAATGACGATCAACGAGGCCAAACGGCTCGAAATTGTAAATGACGATCAACGAGGCCAAACGGCTCGGAATTGTAAATGACAATCAACGGATCGATCGATCCGGAATGGTAAATGACATAAAAGTAAACGGAACGGGGTCGAAACGCCGTTTTAACCCGTGATTACTTCTCTTACGGAAAGAGAAGAGGATCGAGGGGCTAAAACATATCGGACCCCGTTAGACGGAGGCGTCTACATTTCGATAATGACGTTCGAAACGGTTATAGCGACTGGCGCGTAAACCGAGACGGAACGGGAGATTTAGAGAGAGGGAGTTATACATATGGCTAGGGTCGACTCCTTTGGCTCGGGAGGTGTGTACGGGACACGGAAAGTGATTCGAAAGGTTGTTTCGAAGTTGAAAGGGGCGTATTTGACCGAAATACAAAGATTTCACGCGAATCGAGACAGAACGGGAGCTCGGGAGGGGTGAAAATAGCTTAGGACGTGGGGGTGGTGATTTTTTGGTGTAAAAATTCTGTCCATTTGGCTTTGACAGCCATTTCTATTTATAGGTGAAATTTGCAGTAGGAGTCCGGACGGACTTGGCCTGAATCCAGGGGGTTTTGTGGTATTTTGGGAATTTGAAGGACTTGCTGGCAATTTCAAAAAATGTGCACAGTGAGTCCGGCCGGACTTGGCTTGCAAACCAGGGGCATTTTGGTCTTTTCCCTTTGAATTTGATTGAAGGGTGACTAGAGGGAGGTGGCATGGCTGCCACGTGCCCCTCTGAGTCACCAGCTTCATGGGAATTTGTTCTCCGGTCCCGGTTTTGTCCGTTTTTAAAATAACGGTCAGGAAATGTCAGAAATGCCCCGGAAAGTGCCGGAAAATGCGTTTTCGGGGAAAGCCGTGCTACGTGTGATGACACGTGTTAAGTACGGTTCGACGTCGGGATGCACGGGGCGGTCCGGGACGTCTCGTTGGCACAACAACGGGGAGTTTAACGAGTTCGGTTAACTGGAGCGGGCCGGTTAACGGATTTCGGTTAACTTTCGACGGATTTGGACGATCCGGATTTGGGTACTTACGGTTAGCCCCTCGGCGACGTCTCCTCACGAAGGAGGTAGGGTCGTTGAAAAAGATAAGGATCCAAATCGGGATGCCTTACTTTGAAGAGACACAGGCGGTCGAGTGGTGGACCACTTAGCGAAAAGGATTCCTACGTATCCGGCGGGAATCAAGCCGATCGTAGTTTGAAAAGGGGCAAGGGCCACGCATGGGGACCTTGACTTGGCGAGCTGATTAGGAGGCGTCTAAACACGGATGAGACCATTTGCGCGGTACACTGCACTGAATGGAGGCTTGTTGGGAGGCGTCGGAACCTGAGAGGAGACCATTCGCGAGGTGCCGGAACTGAATGGAGACTATTGGGAGGCGTACGAACACAGGACTTCGAAACCTTCGAGGCGTATGGCGCCTCAAAGCCGGAGTTGCGATGCGACGAGGCGTTCGTGCCTTGGGTGCCTTTGGGCTTATTGCATTGCCCGGTTTTATCTGTGGGGGATGAGCGTTCGGGCTTACGGATGGCCGAAGAGGATTGTTGCAAGGCGTTCGTGCCTTGGGGTTCGGAGCTTATTCTTGTTGCCGAAGAGGGTTTGTTGCGAGGCGTTCGTGCCTTGGGGTTCGGGCTTATTCTTTGTTGCCGATGAGGTGGAGCGATCGGGCTTACACGGCGGCGGGGAGATGAATGTTCGCTTCTTTGAAGTGAAAAGGTGTTCGGGCTTACGAGGATGGCCGAAGAGGGATTGTTGCAAGGCGTTCGTGCCTTGGGGTTCGGGCTTATTGCTGTTGCCGAAAAGACGAACAGCGAAGGTCTCGATAGGAGAGTGGAGGTCGGACCGCGAAGGTCGGGATTGATCGTTTGAGATCGGACCGTGAAAGGTCAAGATGGGGGATTGAAATCGGACCGTAAAAGGTCGCGATTGAGAATTGGAATCGGACCGTGAAAGGTCGCGATTGAGACTCGAAATCGGACCGTGAAAGGTCACGATTGAGAATTGGAATCGGACCGTGAAAGGTCGCGATTGAGAATTGGAATCGGACCATGAAAGGTCGCGATTGAGAATTGAAATCGGACCGTGAAAGGTCGCGATTAAGGATTGGAATCGGACCGTGGAAGGTCGCGATTGAGAATTGGAATCGGACCGTGAAAGGTCGCGATTGAGAATTGGAATCGGACCGTGAAAGGTCGCGATTGAGACTTGGAATCGGACCGTGAAAGGTCGCGATTAAGGATTGAGATCGGACCATGAAAGGTCGCTATTGAGAATTGGAATCGGACCGTGGAAGGTCGCGATTGAGAATTGGAATCGGACCGTGAAAGGTCGCGATTGAGAATTGGAATCAGACCGTGAAAGGTCGCGATTGAGAATTGAGATCGGACCGTGAAAGGTCGCGATTGAGAATTGGAATCGGACCGTGGAAGGTCGCGATTGAGACTTTAATGGTGAAGACCATTATTAAATTTTAACGTCAGGAGACGGAATAGTAACTTGGAATGTCCGGAGACATGGTTGAACATTGGAATGTCAAATGTCAAGCTGGGATCGAATTTAACGTCTGGAGACGAGCGTTAGTGAGAACTAACTTTGATTTATCCTCGGGGGAGGGGGTGTTAGAAATGTCTAACTGGGGGAAATTTTACACTTTTGGGGGCCAAAAGTGGTAAAATTGGAATTGCCAAAAGCTGAGGGGGGCAAAAGGGGCAAAAATTATTCTGGTGCAGTAAGAGTCCGGTCGGACTTTTACTGAATTTCCAGAATCCTTTTATCTTAGAAATGGGGAAGGAAGAAGCCATTTCTTCCATTGTTGCCGGCGAGAGAGAGAGAGAGGAGAGAAAATTTTCCACCCCAAATTGCAAGGTTTGCTCGAATTTGTGAGGGAAATTCGCTATGGAGGGTGAAGGAGGACCAATGGCTCGCCACGGAAGGACCGATGACGAAAGAACTCGATTGGTTCGGACCATTCGAACCACCACTCTTCCATTGAATCCGGCGGAGTTTTATCCGGCGAGGGACCGCCACAACTCCAAGGGAGGGATCGAAAGACAAGTAAGCTTCCTACAAATTCCATTAATTTTAAGAATGTGCATTCTTTAAATGTTAGAAATTTGTTAGGAATGAACTTAGGGATTTTGGTGCTCGATTTAGGGCTTTTGACTTTGCTATGAATCGTTGTCGAAATTGACTAGGATGTAGTTCAATTGACATCATGGGTGGATGACATAAAAATTTTGGTTGCAAAATTTCATGTCTAGATGCATTTTCCAAAATTAAAGTAGCTTTAATTCGGGACGGAGCGAAATTTTCGAAAAATTCGAAAGAATTTGAAAGTTCCGGATTCGACGGAGTTTTCGAAATGTTTTGAAAGTTCCGGATTCGACGGAGTTTTCGAAATGTTTTGAAAGTTCCGGATTCGACGGAGTTTTCGAAATGATTTGAAAGTTCCGGATTCGACGGAGTTTTCGAAATGTTTTGAAAGTTCCGGATTTTTCGAAATGTTTTGAATATACGTAGGAAATGAATGAGAACCGTATCTGCATTGCATCCTTTTGACACGCATTGTTGCATTTTGTTGGCGTTATACATCTTGTTTGCTGCGGGGGACGAGGGGACGGTTAGTACTCATAACCAAGAGTCGGGGTGCCTTTGAGGCGGTGCGAGCATTGTGGGGCATTATCCCGGACGTGGCTCGAGAGGGAGAGAGAAGTCCACGATGCGGCGTGGTGATTGACTCGGGTTAGTGGGTTTATCAGTCTTGTAGGCTGACGACAGTGATACGCCGAGGGGAGTCCACGTATGTCGCGGCGAGCGAGTGCGGTGGGATACGACCCAGCACTTTCCATTTCGGATGGGGGGAGCGACGGTGACTCCCACGGATTTTGCCGCTATCGGCTGGGTTGCTTGGAGCTTATGGCAACACGCTAGGGTTGATGGTTACACCCCGGGCTTGAGTTATGCAGGCCGGATTTTGATATTACCGATGCCGAGGGCTTAGGCATTGATACGAGCCGATGGAGAGGCATCATCGAGGCGGGTGTCGCCGATTATCTGGCTGGGTCCTTGAGGATGACCGCGGAGCGTAGCTCGAGGTTCCTTTGGTTTGCGTGTCGCGGCGACTTTATTCCCGACTTCTCGACACGTCTTGTCACTTCCCTGCTGCTCGGGTATTTGGTAGACTTGGATGCGCGTGAGGGGTTTGCGTGGGGGAGGAGTGGAATTTGGCCGAGCTTTACCGAGCTCCTTGGACAGGTTCTCGCGGGGGAGAGGAGCACTCATTTAGGCCCTTCACGCCTTTGTCTTGGATGTAAGTTTACGTGCTTTTCTCTTCCTTGCCTCTTTTATGTACTCGTATGTATACGCTTTTGTAGGCGACATAACTTTCCATCCGTTCTCTGGCGGAGGTGCCGGTGCTACGAGGTGTTCGGTCACGCGAGCTTGGGACATCAAAGCCGTGCGAGTCCCTGTTCCCTGCCATCTTTGGTTTTGGCGAGAAGAAGGCGAAGAAGGGCGGTCTCTTCGAGGAGTTGGCACTCGAGTGTCATACGAGGAGATATCTACGGCGCTGAACACCGGAGTTCTCACGAGAGGATCCAGTGACACTGGTGGAGCAAGTTCAATCATGTCGCGGTGCGGGTGCCGGCGAGACTACACGGCGGCGGAAGCTCTGGTGGGAATTCACCGTGACGCCATGTATTTGGGGAGAGGGTGACCCGTCGGCATAGGCAGGGGGTCTCTTCCCTTGGTGCTTAGGTGGATCCTCCTTTGTACATGCGGCATCCCGGGAGATGCCGAGTTGATGAGCTGGAGGGTACCTTCGGGCGTGTACTACAGTACATCATAGCGGGGGCCGCCTATGATGTTTTCTTGAGGATGAGGGTGAGGAGCCCGCAGTACAGCATAGAGAGGCGAGGTCCCTGGAGGTCCTCGAGATTTTCCGGTCCGCGAGCTAGGCTAGCGTACGAGGGGCTGGGCGGTTCGCGTGGCGACTTGTGATCCCGCTTCCGGGCGAGCCGAGACCACGATACGGGGCGGACCCCAATGCTTCGGTGAGCACCTTTTTTTTTACGCATTTGATAGTAGCATTACACATGTTGCATCGTACTTTTACGCTCGCTTTACGATATTTTCTGGTTCGCGAGGTATCCGGCCGTACGTATAATGAGGCCATGAGGCCGGGTGGATGGGTGGTCCGCCTACGCCGGGAGGCTCGTGGAGTTCATGCGGTGCGGTTCCGGAGGAGCGTGGACGTCCGTGATCGGGGGCCGTCTAGGCCGAGAGATTCGCCCTGCTTCCCAGCGGGCGGGTGGGGAGGACTTTACGCGGGGTTTGGCCGGTTCGCGGGCGGAACTGGATTTGGAGCTCCTTCTTCTGCGCACTCGGGCGCGAGAGAGAGTCCTAGAGTTCGCGTACTCAGGAGGCCCTTTGCCTATTCCTGGAGGAGTTCGGCGAAGTTCTGTTTGCGACGGATCCGGCGGCGGCGGAAGCGGTGCGTCGAGTGTACGGATGACGAGCCGGGACTCGAGTAGTCCCCTTTTCTTGCTTTCTTTCTTTCTTTGCTTTGTTTAGACAAAATGCATGTATTTGTCGGGAACAAATTTTTGATTTGAACTGTATTTGCAAAAAGGCGCCGTGGGGCGGAACACATGCCAGCATATTTATTCTATGATCACCTTGTTATTTTAGGCAAATAAGCAAATAGGTTAATCAAAAATAAATAAAAAGAGAAATGCATTAAAAATTGAACAGGTCAAAATTAAGCATGTATGCACTAATTTTTAATTATTTGCACCTTGTTGCACGAGCCGAGGCGGAAGGGATATTGACATTGGTTGAATGAAATCGGGCGAGGCACGCAGATTTCATAGGAGTGAAACAGGCATGGTTTGGAAATGTTTCCAACTTTAAGGCACTGTTCAGGCTGCGAGTTGACCAAGTCAATCGCAGAGGGAGTCCGGCCGGACTAGAACCGAATTTCCGAGATTCTTTAAATTGCGATTTGCAATCGGGTGAGTGAAAACCTGCGCATTGCTTTGTTCATCTCGGCTGAATTCTTTTCCATTTCTTAAGGTTTTCTTCACCTTCCGACATGGCTCCCTTTCCCAAGTTATCGTCTCGCATGCAAGAGCGATATTTGGACAACTTTCGATCGTGGGTACGGAACCACACGAGGCGAGAACAAGAGGTTTTTCGAAGGTACATTACGGGATTAAATACTGTGTGGGCTTTGAAGGAGCTCATGCCGGATCGGGATCTTTTGAGAGCCGCGTCTCGGTTACAGGACGTACGGAGGAATGTGTACGGCCTTTCATACAACGAAAATCACTCCTACGTTTGAAGATTTCCGGGCCATTACGGGAGGACACGAGGCGGAACAGCTAGTTCTTCCGTATGCGCGGTGGCATGGCCACCGTTGAGAAGCTAGTGTCTTTGTTGGGTATCTCTACTGGAGAAGCATACGGATGCCGATACAGATACCGATTACGTTGACATTTCTGGACCGCCCGAAAGATTTGCCTGAGCCGAGGGGAGCGTCTTTTTGTGGGACGCGTTTGCTCAGGCGCGATTGCTACTTTGTTCACATTCACGTCTCGGGTGTGTGCCATCACAGGTAATCGACTCCGTGAGGCAAAGGCCAGAGTGGGGGAGACATCGTGCCATCGTCTTGGGCGAGACGTTCTCGGGCATAGCCGTAGGATGGCGCACGGCAGAGCCATACGTGGGAGGGAGTCCCGCTATCACCGACCATGTGGTTGAGGGAGAGGCTGCAGATGATACTGAGGTGCCAATGTCCCGTGACGCTTGGTCTTTCTCGCGACGTCCTTCTGGTGATAGGGGCAATCAGCCGAGCCGGAGCTCGGATGGCCGACTTTGCACGCATCACTTGCGATGGTGGGTTCCCCATTGGAAGTTACAGATTTGTAGGACCGCAGATAGGGTTCGTTGATTGTCGAGTGCCAGGCTATCGTCTCGCACGTCTTTCTATATTCCATTATTGGTTACTGCGGCAAGACAATGGCGAGCCGGATGCATGCCACCGAATCGATCCGAGTTATGCTTTGCTACCTTTGAGGTGGGATCTCTGCGGATGGAGGATCCTTCGACGCTATTGCCGATCACCCGGTGGTGGCAATACACGTCCTTTCCCGCTGTGGTTCTCTTTCACCGGAGAGAGGGCACTGTTCATCGACGCAAGATTCGGGGGCGGAAATCGGTACGAAGAGTGTATGGGGGAGACACAGATGGCTATCTTGTGGAGACGGAGTGAGCCGCTGGGTGTCGATCACACCACAGCCACGACCTTGAGGAGGATGTGTAGAGCGAGGCTAACCCCTGGAATCGTATCGGCGATGCCATGGCTGACATGTGGCAAGTGCTGATCGGGAGGCCAATCAAAGCACTATGATGATGGCTCGAAGCGAGGCGGCTCGAGATGAGCTAGAGAAAGGATCGCGTTGATACCACGAGCTTGACGGAGGCGTTTCGGGAAGAGTCCCCGAGCCAGTAGAAGGCCTACGGGAATATTTCCCGCGAAGGTGAAGAACACTCGCCGGAAAAGGGAAGGGAAGAAGGATGAAGGACTGTCTAGTACAGGAAACTAGGTTGACCTTGTCGTCCCGTAGTATCCACCCATTGTCATTGCGGACACATTACATTGATTAATGTTTTATTATAGTTTTGCTATGCGTGTAGCGAGTCAAGAGTTGACCGTGCTTGACACTCATCGAAAGAAGAATGTTTTAACTTAGTTATGAATTTGTAGGTTAAATGAAAAGAGTTTTTTCGAAACACAAGCAATTGATGCTTATTGTATTTTTTTTGTTTTTTATGACCGAACCAAAGATGGCTGCCTACGTCTCCCCTTTTAGCAATTGGACTAAGGGGCTCGGAGTCACTGCGTAGTTCGACACTTTTAGGTGAATTTGCCCAGAAAAGCAAAGAAGACAAAAAGAAGCCAAGCGGCCACCTTTGCTTTTTTACCTCGGACTGGCATTAGCTGGGAATGTATCCCGAATGGGTATTACTCTTTTAGCACTTTAATTTGCGAGGGGACTGGTGGTATGGGGAAGGAGAGTTGACTCGTGGCTCTTCCTCGAAATGAAGTATCTGCAAGTGAGCTTGCTTCCGTTCACTCTGGGTTAATGAAAGGGTTTCCGTCAGGAAATGCATGCTAGCTTGTACATGGCTACTTTCCCGGAGAAGATTCTTTGTACCACGAACTGGTCCTATCCACCACAGGTAGTGCTCCCACCTTTCCGAGGGGATTGGTCTGCGTGGAGGCTTTTCCTTTAGCACCAAGTCTCGCTTTCCTAGAGCTGATGTCTCGGATCTTGACTTTCTTGTCGAATGCTTCGTGGCCACATTCCCCGCCCTACGGTAGGCTCGAGTGGTGTTCCATGGCTTTCAATGTGCGCTCGTCGAGGTAGAGCGAAGTTCGTCGTGAGCTGGCTCGTAGCCATTCGACCTCATTGATCCCGGATTTTCCAAGAGGATTCTGTGAGGGATGGAATTTCCAAATTCCACGGGTAACACTCGCTTCCATTCCGTAGGTAGAGTGCGAACGGAGTCTCCCCGTGGCGGTTACGATCGATGTTCTAAGTATCCCCAGCAGGGCTAGATGTAGCTTTTCGGGCCGAGTCCAGAGCCTCTCGGTGGTCATCTTTTCCGATTATCATGGCGAGAGTCTCATGGTCTGGTGTACCCGCCTCTACCGCACCATTGGTTTGTGGTCCGCCCAAGGAGAGAGACTGCTGACGTGTGACTACTGAATTCGGTCCACAAGAGGTTGGTCGCAAATCTCCTTCAAAGAAGTGAGTCCCAGTGTCGGGAGATGATCTCGTTGGGCACTCCGTATCCAAGCACATGATGTTCCTCTCAGAATGAACCTCGGCCACCTTCTGTAATCTGAATTCAGATTTGTACGATCCAGCTTCTACCCATTCGTGCGAAGTAGTTATTGTGTGATTGCGACTAAAATGAACTTCAGTGACCATTGCTCCCTGGTATAGGAGTGATCTTTGCCGATGACGTCGATTCCC